>BGNK01000768.1:144605-201173 GCA_003297005.1 Symbiodinium sp. clade A Y106 | reverse complement strand
TATTTGTCTTTATTTGTCTTTAATTTGTCTTTATTTGTCAAAATTTGCCGATCCTGTCGAACAAGCCCTGTAGATCTAATCCCTGTTGTTCTGGTTCGGTGCAAACGGCCAATGATTTATGGTCCGAGGAATAAGGCATCGCCCCGAGGGGCCCAGCATGCCGTATGACCCGAGCCGAAGCTCCAGCAGTCAAGATAACATTATCAGTTGGTGAGCACATACTGTACAGAGCTAACCAACAGCCGGTTTCATCAGCATCTTCGAATAATCACTGCATGACCTTAGCATCTCAGGAAACCCAGGAAGTACATGTGATCCCGAGCGGCAGCCGTCCGCCGAGCAGAAAGCTTTGTGCTAGCGCTAATTGGCAATGAAGTTCGCATCCATCGTCAGTCATCTGCTGCCGAAGACAAGAGAGGCAAAGCCTGCTTGTATGCATATTCCATCGGATAGAATCCCAGTGAGCACAGGTGCATATCACCAGTGGATAGGCGGTCCGCGTCCCGAACATGGAAAGATATCAAAATGAGCCTTTGTCCAGTCCACGGCATCGTAGCATGAAGTGACCTGGGATTGAACATGTGTGGTACCTGAGTACTTAATGCACTTCCACGGGCACCTTCACGCGACAGCTGTATGTCCCCAGCTGGACTTGCTAGCAACAGCTCTCCTTGATGATACACTGAGCAAGGCAACACCAGGTTTTGGGAATCAGCATCGTTATGGAAATCCTTATGCGCCATGGTCATCACATTCCTGGCCCAAGTAATTGTCGTGAATTTGTGTGACGGTGCGACGCGCCTCACAATGGGGCATAACAGGCAGGTCAACCACGGGAAGAGATTAGTACCTCTTCGGAGCCCATGAAAAGCAGCCCTCGCGAAAGCCCCCGTAACGAAGACTTTTGGGGGCAGCATGAAGTCAGTTGTGCTAGCCGTCGCATGTCCCCGTTCCAGGTTGCCATCTGGCGAGCAATCGAGCCAGGTCTGAAGTGTGTCCCATGTGACAAATCCCCTGTCCATTGCTCGCGCGGCCTCCTCTTCGACTTTGCCCACTGGAGAGCAAGCAGGAACGCGCAAGGTATCTACGGCGTATTCTCCGCGCACAAACCTAGGCCCATCACAACGGCAGGAGCCCACAACCTCGCCAGGAGCAGAGGACCTACCACCACATGAAGCACCACAAACAATACTGCTACTGCTACTGCTACTGCTACCGCTACTACGACTGCTGCTACTACTGCTGCTGCTACTACTACTACAACGACTACGACTACTACGACGACGACTACTACTACTACTACTACTAGCACTACACTATGGCTGCTACTAGTTATGTTTAATACTAGTATAAACTAGCAATTGTGATTGTTGTTACTTTTATTTTCATTACTAGTGGTATCACGTGTTTTGCGAATATCTTAGCTGCTACTTTTACCATCATGCTTAACCTGAGTATGCTTGTCAGTTGTGCTGCAATAATTGCTGGAATTCCGCTTCTTATTCTTAACGGGCTTGCCATGTCGCACACACCTTTCTCTATCACTGCCACTACAACATCGCCAATTTCACGATCGTGAGCTGAATGTTCTGATTTCAGGACGTGGGTTACAACCCTGGTGGTTGACATCGTATGGGTCAGGCTTTAGGGCGTATGTATTCAGCGCGCAAGTGCATGAGGTATGTGGCCGTCCCTGCAGTGCAGAGCGATGCGCGTTGCCAATTGAACTTAGGTTTCTGACGTTCAAGATTGCTCAAGCTCTGCAAATGACTCCTGGCCGGGTGTCCGTGATTTGTGATGACAAGGTCTGGACAGAGCCTGAAATACAGCTGAAGGACTTCTGGAAGGAGGGTTGCACCCTCACTATGCTGGAGACCCCTGCTTGGGGTGTCGCGCCTCGGCCTCATTTCGGTATAAGGGTAAGCTTTGAACACTACACCAAAGCAGCACTCCAACGGCCGACAGAAGTTCTAATTAGACTCGACGACCTCCGGACAAACACAGGAGAGAACCTGTGAGTCAGGGTACGTAGCTCTAGGTTGCTTTAGGCTTGAAATTGCACCACCCTAAAGCCCCAACCCTAGCCAACAGTCCCACCTCCGTAAGCCTCCCAACAAAATCGCAGAGGCCAGGCTTGAGACACTCAAAGCCAAGTTTCTCAAGCATGGCAAGTTGGAGAAAGAAGCAGATGGATGCCGAAGGCATGATGCTGAGCTGCCGGACGGCCTGGCACTTCCATCCATCCTCGTTGAGTTGATGCCGCAGGGCTGCACCCTCGGGTAAGATAATATGGGGGCCTGAAGAATTAGAGTAGGCCTTTGGGGTATATGAGACTATGCTTATAATAAGGAACCACCCAAAACCCCATCTGAAACCGGCATGTAGGCTCAGGGATTCACGTTTAAGGGTATACGAGGCTCTCTAGGGTTTCAGGTCCAGGGTTTGAGAAATGAGGTTTGATGGGATTGAAGTTCGTCCTGTCCTTCTACGAGAGGTTTTCTCAGGCTTGGGTGGCAACAGCATCGCCCTCTTCCAAAATAGAGATGGCCCACTATCTGGGCAAAGGCCTTTTCTTGAGTCCGAGACGCCCCAACAGAAAGATATCCCTCATAAAACTAGCTGGATAGGGGAAGCTCAAAGGAAGATGGGGGCCAAGTGGACCTTCAAGGATCTGTTCCACCTTGAGATGTTTGTGCTCACAGACGAGGCTAACTTGGATATCTTCGGCGATGAGGAGTGTCGCGATGATTGGCGGGAAGAGCATGGTGATGACAACTGTGCAAACACGTGGTGGCTTTGCATTGGGAACTCCTCTGAGTATGACTACTACTACGTCAATGCCAAGGAGGATTCACCAGATTTCGGGCAAGTCCGGCACATCGTGAACAACTGCGATGAGGAGAGCATTTACACCCAAGCGCCTTTCGACAACTTCCTGGATGCGGTGGAACGCTATGTTGATGCGCAGGAGAGGCTCCAGACGGACAGTGACGACGAAGGCAAAAATTTCAGCGAGTACAATCGAGCGCCCAATGGATGCAAACCACGAAAGCGACTGAGACTATGACCCTCGTCCTTGATGTCCGCCAACCGTTACACACGGGCCACGGGCAGCAGCCTCTGCTGAGAATCTGCTCGTAGCACAGGTATAGTCTGCGATTATAGGAGGAGTCGGTATCATGTGTTGTGGAATGCTTTCGCGCAGCGCGCCCGAAAGCTTCCTCATTCACTGGTCATTCCTAAACTAAACCTGCAATCACGACGCTCTTACACCCTACAGTAAGGCCTGCGACTTGAACCCCTATATCAAGGCCTGTGCGACTTCTTTGTGTGTTCAATGCTTCTATAGCTTCCGTTGCACTGGGAGCCATGGTGCCGATCACCTCCAGTACCGGAGATTTTGCGGTGAAACTGGCCCGCTGCAATTGTAGTAGTATCGCTGATATTATTAAAGGTATATTCCTTAATCAGGGTGTGTTGGAGTCTCTGGGAATTTGCTCATGTCCTCCGAGATAGGATCTGAAGATATAGGGACCTTCGGCAGTAGAATAGGGGTTCGGGGTATATAGTACTTATAATTATGTATGTAGCTAGGTAGCTATGTACGTATGTATGTATGTATGTATGTATGTAGTTTGGTAGGTAGGTAGGTAGGTAGGTAGGTATAATATATAATAATAATGATGATAATAATAATAGTATATATATATAACATATATATGCATAATATAAATATAATATAATTATATTAATATAAATATAATACATATATATATAATATAAATATAATATAAATATAAGTATAAATATAAATATAAATATAAATATAAACATAAGTAAATAAATAAATAATATATATATATATATATATGTTTTCACATGTGTGTATATACTGGTGTGGGCAGGATCTGGCGGGTATCACATGTCGAAGTCGCCCAGCCAGTGCCTGTGCTTGCATCCTCTCTGAGCTCAGGTCTACTATGCTCTGAAAAACGTCGACAAGGCTACCCCCGGTCATCTAGAAGTCATCGAACCAGGTGCTTTATCATGCCGGTTTTGGGTGGTTTTGCACCTGGACTGCGTGACGGGGGGCATTGGCCTTGTAGGTACCGTCTGGATGCAGTGTTTCAGCGCTGCCTCTACTTTAGAGATAACCTCGGCAACAGCGGCATGATCTGCCTCATTATTTGGACTGCATGGCTGTTTTGAATGTACCTGCTTCTTCAAAGCTGCCACGATGCCTAAGGTTTCGTGTTCCTACTTCCCGAACACTCACGGTACTGTTGCAAAGACTTGGAACAATTTTTCCAGCACCTGCTGCCCGTGGTCGTCATCGTATGACATTGCGTCCCACTGCTTTGCTAATTCATGACGCAAAGGTTTTAAAAAGGCAGTTTTCGTAAGAGGACTAGTTGAAAGAGCATCAAATACGTCATACATCAATAGAACTGCCCCACAAAGCTAGGCGAGGGACACGCTGGAAGCTGACCAGCGTCGACGCGAAGTCGCGCGGGATTTGATCTCTCAGGGCCTTGGCCCAAGGGCATTGATGATACTCTTCCCACTCTTTACTTCTTCTTATTGGGCCCTGTTGCTGGCACATGACATCGTCTGTGTATAGAGCACGCAGTAGAACTAACTCAACATTAGATACATTGGGGTCAGAGCATCAGAGCCACAACCACTTTGAGAAGGCTAAGCATGTCATGCCCTGCGACCTGAGGATTTGGCTTGCTTTACACCTTATCTACTGACTCAGCCACCCTCAACCTCAAACGCCCAAAAACGCGAAATCCCAAACACGAAACCCCAGTTTCAATACGCACAACAGGGATCTTTTCGATTGTCAACTGTCAAATGCAGCATCCGTATAGAAACGATAGCCTCTTGGAGTCAAGCTGAAAGAACAAAACGGCAGGAATGTTAGCAGGACGCAGAAACAAACTCTTGGTTCTCGCTTGCAATCATGTGTACGTATGTGTGCATACACATATATACGTACATACATACATGCATGCATGCCTACATACATACATACATACATACACAATCATTCTCACACACACAGACAAATTTGGGGAATTGTGTACCAATGACAATACGAGCGCTAAACTGACACAAGAACAGTGACAGTCTACCTCCACAGTAGTTCCTTGTTGTGGTTCATATGTAGAATCCTATAAGGTAATCCCAAAAAGGAACTACTATGGAGCCTATGGGTAATTCGGAGTTTAGGGTTCAGTGCATAATCTTCCCTGCTTGGTGGGTCTTGTGTATTCACTGACCTTAGGGCGCACAGAGTTCGACCCCAGGGGAGCCTTAAGGTTTTGGACCCAGGGTTCATATGTTCTTGGTTTGGGATGGGTTTAATAATGATGTTTGATAGCTTCATATCGTGTCGACTGAGGGTCGCGATGAGGTTTTCGTGTGTCTCAACTGATTCGATATTCGATGTGATGTATTTTGGGAAACATCCTATCCTGAGACAGGCATTTTCCATCCTGCCCCCCTAAACCCGGAGCCCACATATGAAGCCAGAAATTCCCGAGCTTACGCTCCAGAGCTCTGCACAAAGTTCGCGACTTGTGCCTAGCTCCGACGCTCCAGTGTGACAGTCCCTACTTGGAGGTTCATGGGTAGTTATAAGTGGGGTTATAAGTAGGGTAACCATATGTATAACCGACATTCGGGGACTTGTAACTCCAGTTACAACTACCCATGATCCTTCTAAACTCAACGGCTCTGAATCCTCAGCCCCAAGCCCGAAGCCAAAACCTGAGGCCCGCGGGAGCAGATCCATCTCTCAGAGGGTGCCCGCAGTGGCATCAAAAAGGCTGCAGAAGGTTTAGGGTTTCGGGGGTTAGTCGTTTAGGGGCTTACGGCTGTGGAGTACTCTAACGGTTCAAGGCTTTAGGTGGTTCGGGTTTCGAGGAGTCGAGTTCATAGGTCACGACCGATATTATTCGTTGAGCCGTTCTTGAGAACTTGAAGGTCATGTTGTAGTCTAGGAAAGCACAGATCTGGAATTACAAGGCGGAATCTTTATGCAGCGGGATCCGCTGACAGGCATCGGCCCTTGACATGCATGATACTCGTATGCAGACAGCTGCTCGAAGATAGCCGGAAACCACAAAACCATAGCCCCCAAACCCCAAAAACCTTAAACCTCTTAAACCTCGTCAGTAGATCCGAGACAAGAAACCGAACGCCTCAAACCCTGAAGCCCTAGACCTTGAAACCTGAACTTAAACCCCTTTAAAAACCTAACACTCGACAAACAACAACAGAAGCTTGTAGATCCCTTATCAACTCTCAAATAGAACCCTCACGAAGCCGCCAGAAAAGCCCCAAAACCAAAAACATTTCAAAAGCCTCATACAACCATTGCAAAGCCCTTTTCAATCCTGACTACAAGCCCCATGCATCCTTCATAGAACCCCCAAGCTCTCAACCCTAAACCCTGGACCCTCCCACCAAGATTCAAAACCTAAACCCTTTAAATCCCCTGTAACCCTAACCCCGAATAGATAAACACAAACCAAATATATTTATGATGAAAAAAGATATATATATATATAAACACATATAATCAAAAACACACGTTTGAATACATATGTATATACATATACATATATATATATATAGATATACACATATACACATGTATGTATATGCGTATGTATACAGTATGTACGCACATACACATATATGCAGACACATACATGTACTTACATACACACACAAATACGAAACATCACGTATATACGTAGTATATGAATTTACATTACATTACATTATACTATATTATACTACATTATACTATATTATACTATATTATACTATATTATACTATATTATACTATATTATACTATATTATACTATATTAGTACTATATTATATACATATATTATGGAACCCTTTAGCGCCTGTCAGATGAAGAGCGCCGTGAAAGCCATCCGGGGCTTCCGAAGTGCCGCGGCGACTGGGGCTTCACGACATCGCTGGGGTTTCGTGGTTTAGGGTTTAGAAGTCGATAAGCTTCTGTAATGCTGCTAATAAGGGCTCTATGGGGATTATAGGGGTTCTGGACTGTAAGGGTAATTATACGATGTTTGGGTTCTATAGGGTTTTCTCTAAGGGTTCTACAGGGATTTTTTGGGTTCTATAGGGTTTTGGGGGATCTATAAGGGGTCTGAACGGTTCAGGGTTCTAGAAGGGTTCTTCTGCTAGGTTTAATAGGTTTCTGTGTTCTATTGGGGTTTTATCAGGGCACGTATTCTAAATCGTTCTTCAAAGGGGCAACTCGGGATTTCGGGGTTCTACGAGAGCTTTAAGAGGTTCTGTTGGGCTTTATTGGGCTGGGTACTGTGGGCTTTGGTAGTGAGGGTTGTGGTTCTAGGCTTTTGGCGTCTAGGCCTGTTGCGGTTTTCTGATCTAGACCTAGAGTTTGAGGACTGTCGTTCAGTTCTTAGCTTTCCGGAATGAAGTACGAACACGAGGAGCACAAGGCCCAACCCCAAAAACCCTCAACTCCTAAACCTTAAAACACACCGAGTTCATCAAACCGAACCCCAACTGACCCTGCAAACGGCGTCTAAACCTGTACAATGCTTGTAGCAATGTTGCTTAATCCTTGCATCAACACGTAAAATGTAAAGCCTTGTGCCCAAAATATCAATCCCTCTCGCACGTTACTGTAGGGGCCTAAAGAACTACCTATACTATTTTGGGGGTTCCTTATTATAATTTTAAATTATAGTACAGTATAATATACCCCAAAACCCTATAATTAGTAAGGCCCCTACATGAACTGTTAAGAAAGCACCCCTAAAAACCCGAAGCCCCAGGCCGAAGGGGCCATGGCGGCAGGAAATGTGGCTGGGACCTCAGAGGTAGAACACCGTGGGTTTCAGAGATGCTTCCCAGGGTTGAGAGATGTGGGACCCGAAACTCCAAACCCTAAACCCTCAACCCTCAAAACCCCCAAACCCTAAACCCTCAACCCTCATAAAAGGTGGGCTTGGCTCAGACCGAGGAGCCCTTACATGCCGTGAGTCAAGAGCCCTCCTTCGTGGCAGTGTAGGTCGAATTACGTAGGAGATGATGTTGTTCTTATGCGATGAAGATGATGCTGATGCTGATGATGATGATGACGGCAGGGATGGTCATGGGCATGGCACTGGCCAGCACGCGGCCGCGCATGAAGCCCCAAATAAAAGAATCCAGGCCCCGAGCCGCTTTTGTCGACTGGCTCAGGTCCTTGGAATGCATGTGGGGTGAAAGGACTTAGGGTGGCTGCATTTACCCTTTTAAGCAGGGTTTGGTGATTGAGAGAAGGGCAACTTGAAACCCTAGAACCCTCGGCAAGTCGAATGATGCACGTAAAGGCCGGAAACGCTTGAAGCGACCCTAGACCGTAAACCCTCACAGCTCGAACCCAAACTCGGGTTTTGATTACTGTAGGGGCCTTAGTAATTAAAATAGGGTTTTTGGGGCCCATTATAACATAATTATAATGAGGAACCACCAACATAGTATTGGTAATCATTAAGGCCCCTATATTAAACACCAGAAACCTTTAGGCTTGCAATGAAGCCCGGAGCCTTCCCGATTCCCCGTCAGGAAGCGGCAAAGAGGTTCGACCCCCTGAAGATGCAGGAGGAGAAGAATAAGGCTAGGAGCCGGCGAACATGAGGTGAAGCTGGTTTAGGTTTTAGGGTTTCGGGGAGTGTGCGTGTGTGCATGTGTGTTGATGATTTCGGTTGCGAGTGGGATGTTCCTGATGATCACGGCGGCGATGGTGACGATAATGATCATGACTGCATGGTACCCGAGTAATGGTTCGAACGCTGCCCACAGTGCTGCTGCTGATGAGGATGATTGTCGCCGCCGTCGTCGTCGGTGTCGCCGCGTTTTTCGGCGTCACTGTCAAGATCGTTGTCGTTCGTCGTCGGTGCCCTCGTCGTCTTCACAGACGTCGTCGGCGTCTCGTTTCTGATATGTCTGTGTCTGTTGCGAATGCTATTGACCAGCAAGGCGTACATAGATGATGATGATGATGATGAAGAAGAAGAGGATGATGATGACGGTGATGACCATGCTGCTGAAGGGGGAAGACTCTGACTGATGAGGAAGATGATGAGCCTCAGCGTGGTGATCATTTTGACGATGCCCATGTCGATGCTGATTCGGCTGAAGATTTTGAGGGGGATGGGGATATTGTTGTTGTTCCCGTTGATGCTGGGATGGTGACAACACAGAACCGAAGTCTCGCAGCAGTCATCGCATGTGCAGCTGTAGTTGTTATTCGTGTTGCTACGGCTGCTACTGCTACTGCTGCTGCTGCTGCCGCCGCTCTTCGAACTAAATAGGGACTTGACGATTGGAGGTGGGGCCAGTATGCTCGTTTGTGCTCACTCGGGTCAGTCACGATTCATGTGGGTGTTTGTGAATTTCGACGGCATTGCAATCGTCATGCTTCCTTCTAGCTCTTTGATTGCCTGTGTCTTAGGTGTCACAGGCTGACAGCAATCATGTATCTCCGGATACTCTGCTGCGCTAGGCTGAATTCTCATCATGACCATCGTAAAGCCGAAACCTAAACTGCTATAAATCCTAAAGCCGAAACTTCTATACCCTGAAACCGAAACCCTAAAGCCGAGAACCGAGCCCGAAACCCGAAACCCATTTGCCGACATTGTTCTGAACGTCGAGGCTCCTCCGAGCGTGCTTAAAACGCATATGCGTGTGTTGGTATGTATGTAGTAATGTGTGTATAGGTATATGTATATTTATATTTGTGTACATCTGATATTTTTAAGGGACACCACAATACCCAACAGCCATGTAAGACCGTCAAAGCCCATCGATGTCTCGCAACCTGCCCCTAAACCCTAAGCCCCTAAACCCCTAAACCCCAAATCCTAAACCGCTAAACCCCTAAACCCTAAACCCCTAAACCCTAAACCCCTAATCCCCTAAACCCCCTGATCCCTAAAATGGCAAAGGCGCGCCTCCGCGCGGCGCAGTCGGCCCCGAGCCTCATAACGAAGCAGCCTTGGGCCCGGAGCTGGATATGCCTTGTTTGCGAATGCAGTACTCACATATGCAAAAATATAAACATAAATATATATATATATATTAAATATATACATAGAGATGTTTGTGTGTATGTCTATATACACATACATTATCTATATACATATGTATATATGTTTATATGTTTATCAGCATACATGCATACATATACGCACGCATATGTGCACTTTTTGCCACATACACATAATCATACACATACGTATACATGCAGGCACACAAACACACTCAGATACATACATATGCACATACATACGCATGTTCATATACACATGCATGCACATCTATGCGTATCCATACACATATACATTCATACATGTATGCATGTGTGTATACATACATATATATATATACAGACACACGCACGCACACTCCTCGTATGGAGCATGATCTCAGGTTTCAGGCTGCCGCTTCAATCTTCAAGGGGAACTTGTGGGTGTAAGTAGCCATGGGTCGTTTGTCGGTTTAGGGTGTGTTTTGAGTGTAGGCTTGAGGAATTCTGATTTTCAGAATGTATATAGGTAGGTAGGATTGGGGTTTGGGGGGATTTAGGTTTTTGGGTTCCGAGGGTTGAGTGCTGAGATCTTCAAGGTTGAGGGTTTTCGGGATTCATCTCCTTCCCCAAAAAGAAAGGCAGGGTTTAGGGCTTAGGATTTAGGGTTTAGGATTTAGGGTTCAGGATTTATAAGGGTTTGAAGTTTAAAACGCGAACCGCTGGGTGCGATAGATGTCTAAAGGTCCATGGGAGCTCCTCCAAAGAACTGTCCTGTCGAGCTCCCGCTCCTAATCCGTTCCCTAAACCCTCTTGTCTTCTTCAGAGGCCTTAATGATTACCAATACTATTTTAGGTGTTCCTTACTATAGTTATAGTATAATGGGCCCCCAAACCCTATTCTAATTTTTAAGGCCCCTATATTAGCCTAAAGCCCCTGAACATGCTTAAGCCCTTCAGCCTAAACTACTCTTTGGCAGCTCCGCATGTCAAGTCTACACCCTAGCCTCCGCCCCTGCCCACTGCTTATATCAACCCGCAAGGGCAGTGGCACCCCAGACAAAAATTCTTGTAGTCTTTCCAGGCCCACCCCACGAGGGGAGGTGAAGCATGTAGAGAACTGGACCGGCCCGGACAGGACCCGACCTGGCTTTTATCAGGGAGTTCGGGCTTCATCTGCTGCGTTATGGAAGTCGTGCGTTAACTCACGGTTTCAGTGGTTTGGGGGCTATATCATTCATGGACAAGTGTTCAGTGGTTTACTGTGTGTATCTAGGGCTTCTCACGCTTTGTGGGGGTAGAAGACAGCTAAGCTTTCGCGGTGCTTCTGGATCCTACCTTCTACCATGCTAGATTGCGCTAGATTTAAACTCGCTTTGTTCGGCTTCGAGATGCCTGCCATGGTGTTTTTTCCTCCGGTTCTGTGTCGTGGGCCTGAAGATTCATGATGTTGTTTTCATTAGTGTCATGTTTTCTGTCCGTTGTCGTTGCCTCAAGTATAGCGTGAAGTGCCGGCCGCAGCCTTCAAGCAATAACGCCGTCTGTGTGGGCTCGACCCCGCAACTTGCTACAGTACCTTCCGGTGCCATCAATGACTGGTGTCGTTTTCAGCACCCACAATAAAACCCTGTAATATTTATATCCAAGCCTTAAAGCGACACTACGATGGCTGTCTTTGTTTGGGGATGTGGTGCAGGCTTCCGTCTGGCTTCTGATTGTTTTGCGGGGATGAGAGCCGGAGATCATAAACCTCGAACCTAAGCCCTAAGTTCGAAGCCCCGCCGCCCTAAGCCCTGAACCTCAAGATCAACTCCCCAGGTGTTTTCGTAGACTTGAGACTCTTTTCGAAGCTGGACAAGGCGAAAGGTTAAAGGACTCCTCCTTGCCAGGACGCTGAAGCAAGCCTGGCCTGTTTTGACTGCATCCTTCAATCTTTCCCGGAACAAGGTTTTGGAGACAAGCTAGTGCTCTTGACCTAAACCCTAAACCTTAAGGTCAGGAACCGGCGTAAAGTCTCTGTTCCTGGAATATTTGATCGTGGAGTTTGGCCCATGGATCGAAGGACAAAGATGATCGGAGTTTGAGGCTTTGGGGCTGCTTTAAAGGGATCTATCAGGATTCCTATCAGGTGAAGGGGTTCGGGGTTTAGGGTTGGGGTTTAGAGTTTGGGGTTTAGGGTTTAGGGAAGGGCTGAGTCTGCAGAGCGGTTTATCGCCATTGTTTAAGACGAGTCATCCTATCGTTTGGATTTAGGGTTTAGGGTTTAGGGTCTATAGGGTTTAGGGTTTAGGGTGTGGTTGGAATCGAAAGATACCAGATGATTTGTGTTTCCATGGCAAGCCATAATCTGCTATATGTTTAAGTTTAGTGATTTTAGTACCTCCATGACTTGCCCTGCTCCTTCCCAAGTCCCGAAAAACCAGGAACTGGATTTCAGATTAGTTTGAGAGCCGTCAGGGTGTACCGTAGTGTTTAGTGTTTACGGTTTACGGTTTGGGGTTGAATGCTCGAGCTGTGGGAAGTCTTAGAGTTCTTGCTTCTTTGACGCTGGCTTAGTGCAAGGCATCTGAGGACGACCACACCTTGGCGCGAGCAGGATGCGTAGGGGTTCACGTGGAGTTCGGAAAACTTTGCTGAGGGTAACTAAACAAGCAATAGCAATGGCAAGATAGTAGAAAGACATTGGTGAAGGTATTCCGCATTACATTGTCGTCTGCTTTCAAGCTAGCAATGGAAATTAGTAGTGGTAATAGTTCGTAGTGATAACAGTAGCAGTAGTCGTCCAGTAGTCGTCGTCGTAGTCGCTGTCCAGGTGGTGGTGGTGGTGGTGGCGGTGGTGGGAGCTGGGAGCAACTCTTGACTAGGCGTTTGGATTTCAATGTCTAAGTTGCATCACTTTGGGTTTCGTCAGCTGTAGTTCCGAGAACCTGCTGGAAACACTCCAAAACTTGAGACCCCACCCCAACATACCAAGAGTCCCATGGAGACTGCGACCTAAAGTTTTGGGTTTAGGGTGCTATAAGGAGACTGCGACCTAAAGTTTCCATTGGCTTGTTTTGTTGGTTGGACTTTTTTACAGCTGCAGCCACACTGGAAGCGTTTGATGCAGCAGGGGGGGGGGGGACTAGGTTTCTTGGGAGCTTCGAAACAGCACTCGCAAAGGTTTGTTTAGGTCAAATATGGGTTGTATAAGCTTTCTCTCGGGATTCTATGAGAGTCGTGATGGTTTAGGAGTTTAAGGCTGCTAACAGAGCTCTAAGACCCAGCCCGTGCAGTAGCAACTGGCAGCGTAGTGTAAAACAAATAACAGAGTGCATAGGCGTATGGGTAGGTACACGTTGCTGCATACTTACATCTGTTTGTGTGCATGGGTATGTATATGTGCTGAGCTACCTGCCTGCCTACCTGCTTATCCATCTACTGGTACCTATCTATCTATGTATCCATCCATCTATCTGTCGATCTGTCGATCCTATCTATCTACCTATCAACCCATTCACCTGTCTATCTTATATGTGTTTATAACATGTGGATGCAATACGTGCGTATACATTCGTGCGCACACACACATGTGTATACGTTGATGCATGCGTGCATTCGTATGTATACTTCTGTATACAACTGTGTGCCTACTTACATACATGCATGCATACATACATACATTTGAGATGCACCCACATGTCTGAAGTCTCCATCTATCTGTGTGTGACACACCGCTTCTTATATGTATGTGTGTATATATATATGTGTGTGTGCATACACACACACACATATATATATATATATACATATTGTATATGAATATATCTGTAAACATGCGAGTTTGTAGACCGACCCCCCCCCAAGCCTAGTTCGGTAATGAAGTATAAGAACTAGCATTCAACTGCAAGGTTGATCCTCCGAGCCGTGGGCTGGCACAGAAACAGACATAAGTTCAATACAACAAGCACATTAGCTATGCAATATCTATATATGTATATATATATATGCATATATATATATATATATATGTATATACACACATACACACGCACGCGCACACACACACAGATATATATATATACTTCTATACATACATATGTACAGATAGGCTTATTTACACCCTTGCCTCGTTTAGTTTAGGGCACTGCTTGTGGCATTCACGATTAGTTGAAGGATGTGGCGAGGGAGCTCGGCTTCCGCCCTTGGGGCAGCCGGGAGCTCACATCATTCTTCCGAGTGATTCTAACAAGGCTAGCAATATAGGGGCCTTAATTATTAGAATAGGGTTTTGGGGCCCACTATACATAATTAAAACAAGGACACGCAATTATTGGGGCCTCTTTCTTAGTCTCTTAGGGTTTAAGGTTTTGGGGTTTGTGGCTATGTAGGGTTGCCCAATCCAGCGCAAAGAGGGCCAGTCCCACCTCGTAGTATACTCGCTCCTTCGGACACGACCTGCGTTCTGATGGGTTCTTGGATTCTGTTTCTGCCTTGAGTTCAAGAACCCAAAATGAGCCAATGCCAGTGCAAGACCCCCTTTTTTTCTAGCCACGGGAAGCTGGCGGCATTGTAAGTCTAGGCATGGGGCTTTATTCTAGATCAAGCCCAACTTCACATGGTAAACTTGAGTTACGAGAGGAAACAGGTACCTCAAAGGCCAAGACAGTTAAATGTTGGAGTTTGAGGTGTGAGATCTTCCTTGAACAGTTTCACATGAAGAACTGGCAGCATTCGTGGTAGACTGCTTGAACTTCTTGGGGTCTTGCACCGGGGCCCAGGCCATGTTTGGATCTAGATGATGAGGCGGGTAAGGAACACTAAACAGGCATGTGAAAACACTCGTCGAGGTGATCGCCGCGATCGAAATGAGTAGGATGTGCAAGGGAGGAGGTTCAAGATTAAGACTGATCAGGAAAGCGATTGTTGTACAGTATCAATCAAAGCCCCCGCCCCAATGAGAACGACCCCAATGCTAATCACAACCATGGTTAGGGTTTGGCTTGCCAACAATGTTGGATCTGATGATCACGTTGATAGCGAAGTTAACTATGGCAAGTGTGATCGCCGAGATGGTGGCTATGATGGTGGTATGCCAATCACGGTGGCGAGGACTATGGTTGGTGCTGCGGCTGCCGGTGACGGTGGTGTTGATAATGGCTGCGACGACGACGACGACGACACTAGTGATGATTCTGCACATGGTATGGGTTGATTGTGATGGTACTGGCGCTGTTGATGGCCTTGGGCGATGGTTGCCATTGTGATGATGATGGTGATGATGATAATGCTGATGATGTTGGTCACCCCCCATCATGGTGACGACCAGGATGATGACAACGATGTTGACATAACGAGGACCGTGTTGACATTTATGTTGGAATGTACGTCTTGGTGCGATGACGAAGATGAATTGTCTTGAATGTCTTGCTTGCAAGTTGACTGTGGCAGTCATTCAGGCACGGGTCAGCGGCGGCCGGAGTGAGCAAACATATGTCTACCCTGCATGCGGTTTGTCAAGTAACCCAGCACTCAACCAAGTTGAGCTTGCAGGGGCCCAGCTGGCGTGGAGGACGCACAGCTATGTAGTCAGGACCATCAGGGAGTTTCCGAAAATTAGGGGTACTTATTTGGGGTCCATAATAAGGATCCTACTATTTAGGGTACTATATCAGGGTCCCCTATTTTCGGAAACTCCCATCAGGCAACTGATTTATGTTTATGCGAAGTGTCGAGAACCTCGACTCTTCAGTAGCTCATTCGCCCAGCTAGCGTCGAAGTCGCTTAGCTGAAGCCGTTGCGAGCCCTGAGGCCGACATACGTACAAGAATGATGCGAGGAATCGTAATATCAATGATGCTAATGATACATTAATAACGATAGTAATGACCTACCTGAAAGGTTTCCACCGGCACTGGTGACACTCGCTGATATAGGGGTAAGTTTGAGCAGTACACAGCCGGCAAAGATCTTAGAAAGCGCATCAGTGGATGCTGGGAGAACCCCTTCTCGTGCATCAGCTTTTGTAGCTGTAACTGCCTATGTCATTGCAGGAGTCTCGGGTACGTGAGTATGGGGAGGCCTATCGAGTATAGTATAGTCCTGTAGCTTCTGCCTTGTTAGGTAAGATCGACCTTGTCAAGGTCTTTATCTCCCCTTCGGGCATTCTTATGGCCCTGTGAAGTGCATGTCAGCCATTCTGAAAGCTCACAGCCGCGAATATTTCCTTCGGTGCTGCCTGAGTGCGGCATTCCGCTGCACCCGGGCACTGCCGGCTTAGCATCCTTAGGAGCTTCCCTCGATGCTTGCAGTGCCTTTGTTTTTGAAGGTACATGGGCAGCAAGCGTTGATGCACAGACTCCCGTGGATGCTCAGAGTTGCGTCGACACCTCCAAGGAAGTGGTGGTTAAGAGGAAGAACTCTGGATTGCTTTCGTCATGACCGTTGTCATTGAGAAGCATCACGTCATCTGAAGCATGGCTTGAAGGGAAGTAGTGGGGTTCGGGAGAGGTCTGCTGACTCAGTTGGTAGGTTCCAAGGGGTCGGGCCGCTAAATCTGTGCAAGACGTAGCCCCTCCGCGTTTCGCAGCGGACACAGCCACTACATGCTGTTGGGCATGAGGTACGGAGATGTCTCAGCCATCGCCCGTTCTGTCCGATGGCGAGGATGTCGAGGACCACAGATGACTAAATACTATACTATTTCGGGAATAGGGTTCCGAAAAAGGGGCCTATAAGGGTTACTACAAGGGTACTATAGTTGATTTGACTGCAGGTCTGCCGCTGGCACAGACAGCCCCTTCTTCCCTCGGCATCTCTCCTCATAGACGCCAGTTGTCAGAGACAAGGCTGATAAGGGCCACTGTTCGTCGGATCATCGAGACGGAGCTGAAATCGCAACTTAATGCAGCAGATATGCCACCCAAAGAGCACGTCATATGGCGGAGCCTCGTTGTTCGAGAGCTTCTGCAAGTCTGCCGCTATGGACGTGCCTTGAGGTTATGGTTTCGGGTTGAGTCTTTAGTTAAGGGCTCAAGCCCGAATCCTGGCACGAGGATGAACCAATCTCCGTCGGAACAGAGAGTGCCTCACGGTGCAGGGCTGAGGCTCAGCTCCTGCGACATTAGAGTGTCCCCTGGATTTCCTTTGCCCGCGATGTACATCCAAACGTTCCACTTTGAGTTTCCACTCAGCACTCCGCTCACTGAAACAGTTCCCAACCAGCAGAGGACTCCCCGCGGATTCAGCGTTCCCATTGGCTTCCGTACCAGCGGGGTCCGCTTCAGAGCTGTTAGGCTCTTCGCCCCCAAAATAAACGTCAGGGATCTACAATTGTGTGAAGTTTCTTGCCCGTTCCGATACTTATGGCCCTACCTTGTGAACCAATTGCTACCCTGAGAGCTTCCACTAAGCCCCAAAAAGGGCAGAAATCTTCATAGGATCTTATTAACATAAGCCCTCCCTTGATCAATTCCTGTTGAGGTCGGATGTCGGTGACTCCGAGCTGGAGGACTCCTTTTGCCCCGAACCTTCGGGCGAAGAGACAGACAGAGAGACGACGAGAAAGAGCGGTGGATGGAGGCATACGCTGAGAGCACAAAGGCTTTATAAAGAGAGCCAGAGAGAGATGCGTGGGCGAGCAGGACAAGGAGTCTTTTTGGTAGTAATAGTACCTTTCACGTGCTAGTCGTCGAGGTCGTGGTGGTTGTAGTAGTGCGCGGTCGCAGCAGTAGCAGGAGCGGTAGCGGTAGCAGCAGCAGTAGCAGCAGCAGTAGCAGCAGCAGGAGCAGTAGCAGTAGCAGTAGCAGTAGCAGGAGCAGGAGCAGGAGCAGGAGCAGTAGCAGTAGCAGTAGCAGTAGCAGTAGCAGTAGCAGCAGTAGCACTTGTGTTTGCACACTCTCACTAGCCATGCTGCATCATAACTTCCATTACCACTCGCTTCAACAAAGCATGCGCCAGGAGATCGAGGAGGCGCCCCTGTCCAGAGGGTCACCGTGTGTATATGTTTGTTGTATAAGTTATGTATATATATATATACATACACATCTACATATTTTACCCATCTACATGTACATGTACATATACATATACATATGCATATACATACACATTTGTATAAATGCACACATTTTCAATGTTGGCTTCATATATGCAGCACGTACATACACGCCGGCACACACTTACATACACACACATACACACATATGCATTCACCTACCAACAGACATACAACCTCACAAGCATACCTGCATACATAGATTTCAAACTCAACCTTCGACATTTCGATCCAAAATCCTCAGCCCGCCTTATGGCTCGATTCCTTCCACCCCAAACCCTGAACATCCCCTAAACTTGGAAACCCTATACTCTAAAACCGTAAAACCCTAAACCCCTAAACTCCTAAACCTAAACCCAGCGTGTTGGGATCCCTTCCAGCTTCGACGGAGGCGCTGGCCGCCCCGTCGCCTCCAGCACCCGCACCGAGTTCCTTCCGGCCACCCCCTCCCCCCGAGGCAAGCCGAGGGCTGTAGGTTTTCGCGTTTAGGGTGTAAGGTTTAAGATTTAGGGTTAAGCATAGTGCTGCTGGGGCTTAAGAGTTTTGGGCTGTTTAGGGTTTAGAATTTAGAGTTCCCTTCCTGGTGCAGGGTGTAGGGCTGCAGCGTTTAGGGGCTTTGGAGTTAGAGGCCTGGGGTGGCAGAGGCTCGGCAAGCGCTGTATCCACCGTCACTACGACTGTTGTTTTGGGGTTTAGGGTTGCTCGGCCGTCCTCCTCTTCCTGCAGTACTCTGTAGTCAGTGCTGTCGTACTGTCGAAGTCAGGCTCTATGGTTTCGGTGCTGGCTTTCTGATTTCGAGCTGTTGATCGTTTCCTGCAACTCTAGACTATCAAATTTCTGTAAAGCTAGGTGAGGAGATGCCATCACTCGAATAGCTTGCTTCAGTCATGCATGTATACACATGCTTATATATTTTGATGTTATTGTATGTGTATACAGACACATGTGATACATATACCCATCTATACATATACATATAAGTCTAGAAGTATTATATGTATATACACGTATAAATACACGTGCATGTATGTGTATGCGCTGGTAGCATGAGTTCCAGTTCCGGTGAAGAACAGGCAGGCTACTTCTTGTTACAATCAGAGTTCGACATACTGCACTCTTAGTCTACGCCTTCCTACTCCTCACTCTATCCTGGCACTTCTTACTGCTACGCTCAAGGCTTGAACCAACTCAGAAACTGTTTCCTAAGTTGGTGCCTGCCTCGTCAGCGTGTCTCTTGCATGCAAGGCTCCGCAGCAAGTTCTAGGCCCGCGCGACTCCCAGGTGGTCGCGGTAGTCTTTCGAAATTCGTCCCCTAAACCCTGAACCTGTAAAGGTCCCCTAAACATCCAGAACCTGGAAAGCGCAAACCCACTGTTGTTGTTTCACGTTCCTCAGACGAGCATGTGTCTGACATGTACTCAGAAGTAGGAGTCTTGACTATTTTGGGTGTGGGTTGCCAGGGGTAAGCTATTGAGTTACTTCAGGGTCCCGTTGGTATTGAGTTTTTAGGTCTGAATGCAGGCTTGTGTACACCACCTTATCTGATGACATTTGTTTTCACAATTTCTGGCCATGTAGCCATGCAGAATCACATCCGGACGAGACTGTGGGTATGTGATGGTTCCTGGCTTCAGCTGTTGTCTATTCTGATCGCGACACAAGCTCCTCGAGTGTAGAGAAGTGCAGCTTTTGCTAAGGAACTTCGGCCACCGCTACTCTGAGGACAGCTGAATGTGGAAGGGCACCTGCGGCTGTAAGACCCCCTGAGGATTCAAGGTAGATTTCAGGGGGCTGGGCTCGGAGGCATCTGGACAAAGTCCTTCATGGCCCATGGGGACACTCGAGAAAGCTCCTCCAATATGCTAATTTAGGGGCCTTCAGAAATACCTATACAGTTTTGGGGGTTCCTTATTACAAGTATAATATAATTAGTGTAATATATCCCAAGGCCCTATTCTAATTATTAAGGCCCCTGTAGGCAGGTGACTGCGGCTTGTAAAGCATCGGAGGACGTCGCTGTGGCCGCGCTTTGATCGCTTGCGCAGCTGTTGGCTACACTGCTTTAGCTGATTCTAGCTGTGCTCCTGATTGCTAATCAGCTAGCAGAAAGTCCGATGTTTACATCAGTGGATGTTGCATTCATCACAGTACTTCATGCTGTACGCAAGCTCCGCCTGAAGCATAAGTCCCATTCGCCCAAACATCTTAGACCCCAAGCCGCAGTCCCAAAACCCAAAAAAGCCCAAAGACCCCAAAATCCAGAATGCTTTGCAGTCCGATCGTGCCGTTTCATTGAATCCGCCTGACAAGTCTCCTCTTGGACGCCCCCCAGGGCTTCCTTGACCCTGAATCCTGAAGCCCAGGCGCGTGAAATGCGAAGCTCTATATATACCTTAAAACCTAAGTCCGATACCCGGAGAAGCCCTAAATCCAGCCGCGAAGTTCTTGGCCCGTGGTGTTTATGTGATCCGCCATGCCTCGGTACTACCATGGAGCTGCCGTAGTCTTCAAGGCCCCGAAACCCGCTGATTGGTCGTCTGGCTTGGTAGGTCTCGGGGGGTCTAGCGTCTGTGCCAGATGGCAGTACGGTTAGATTTCCGTTGCAAGAACTGCATGCTTGTGTCAGCATTGGCTGGAATCTCACTCCGACACCTTACCCTGCAAAGACCGTGAGCGCTCAGCATGCTGAATTCCACATGGGGGTGATTAACAGCGAAGCCGGGCATCTTGCAGAAGTTCTGCTCAGGCATAAGAAAGGTCAGACATTTAGACCAAACACAGTGCTAGCAAGCATGTTTGTATGAAGCCCAAAATGCGATCAACGACCAAAGATCTTAGACCAATTTGTGACCACTCTCCCATTTCTGCCGTGAGAACCAAAACGTAAGCCGAAGGCAAAGGCATTGCACGAGAGCCATCTTTCCCAACCGTGGCAAGCCTGCTTAGCAGAGCCCGCCAAGCTTCAGGACCACGCTAGAAGCACTCTAAACTCTGGCCGATGTGTAAATTATTTGATTCGATTGTTCAGCTCCGCTTAGCTTGCAGCCTCTGTTAAGACTTAAACCTGGACACCTGTGCGCCCGAGCAATCCCGAAAACGTTGCGCTCGAAAGTTTCGAGGCTTAAACACCCTAATTCTTCAGTCAGAGCCGCCGTAGCACCCCTTAAAGCACCGGAGGGTTTCGTACCTAACCTCCCCAAAAGCGACTGACTTCACAACAAATAAGTAGCTTGCTAAGCACCCTCAAGACCCCTAAACCCTATAAACTTTAAACTTCTTTTCAACCCTGGAAATGCCCACGAATCCAGACCGAAAGTTGTGAGCCCCTATAGAACATGCATACCCTTATGGGTGGTTGTCAAAATTATGGTCCCTTTTTTGGGTCCCTGATGTAATACGGCACCAATTATTTAGGGTACCCAAAACGGGACCATAATTTTGACAACCACACTTATGAAACCCTTGTCGGGCCCGTACAAAACCCAAGCAGAAGTGTTTTCAACCCTAAGAGAACTCTCTAAAATCCTATCATCCAGGGGCCCAGTGGTCCTCGCTTGGCCGCTGTGGTAGCGGGCCCATGGGAGGTCTGGGCTGAGGGGATTTGTTTATTGTTTATGGGTTTGGGGTTCAGGGTTTAGGGTTTTGGGGGGTACTATGATGTTTGAAGTTCTTCTGTAGTCTTGTTGGTTGGGGAGGGCCTTTGTTCGGTCCGTTTTGTGATTGCAGTCGTTCCTTTGATATGGTTCTTGGGTCCGTGCTTCAGCAGGAGTGGTGCTTGGGAGCGTGAGTTTTGGACTCAGATTCTGACTCAAGGTCGGCATTGTCCTTTTTCAGTTTTTAGGTCTGATCACCGGATGACTAGCGTGACAGTGATACGACAGCCATGGTAACAATAGTCCTAGTATGATTTCCGTGTCGTGTTCTGGCATGATTTGAGTAAAGAGAGTTTTGGACTGCGGCTTGGCACCTCAGTCATGACATCGGGCGTACAGCAAAAGGTGGCTTGAGGCTTTGTATGTAGACATACGTTAGTATGTATGTACGTATGTATGTATGTATGTATGTCGGTATGTATGTATACATGCATACTTGCTTACATACCTACATGCATAGATACATACATTCATACATACATACGTACATACATACGTACATACATACAGACAGACAAGGACAGACGTACAGACATACAGTCATACAGACATACATACCTGCAGACATACAGACCCACACACTCATTCATTCCTGTATATGTAATAACAATGTGCATATGGCATATGTAATTTCTGATGTATGTGCTTGTCCATGCATTGGTTCTGTATTGTGCGCTTGTTTCTTCGTTTGGCTATGTGTGTTCATATACCCATAGATTCATAGATAGGTAGGTAGGTAGGTAGGTAGATAGACAAATCGATGGATCGATAGATAGATCGATAGATGGATAGGTACATAGGTCGGTAGGAAGGTCGGTCGAAGGTAGGCACAAACCGCAGTCCCCTAAAGCCTAAACTGCCGTGAACGCCGAACCCGAAATCCCCACAGCCCCAAACCCCAACATCCTTAAACCCAAACCCGTATACATAGAGCCCCTGCCGCAACCCCTTAGATTGTCGCAACCTTTAAACTCTAAACCCCAATACCTGGAACACGAAACCCTAAACCCCTAAGCCCTTACAGCAACCTTTATAGAACTTATAGTAAGCCTTGTCAACTTGCAGTACCCCTTATAAACTTCTAGAATCCTTATCGTAACCCTAATAGTAAATCTGAGAGAACCCTGTGAAGAAGTGGCCCCGGGAGGATGGCAGCTATGATTTGGACTGTCCGGCCCCAAGGCTTTCTTGGGGTCTAGGGTCTTGGGTTTAAGGGTTTAGGGCTTTAGGGGTTTAGGGTTTGGGGGTTAGGGTTTAGGGTTTCGGGTTTAGGGTTTGGGGTTTAGGGTCTAGGGTCTTGGGGTTTAGGGTTTAGGGTTTTTAAGGTTTTACGGTGGTTTAGGGCTTTTAGGGTTACGGGTTTAAGGTTTAGGGTGCATGCAGATTTGTATTGGATGTAGGATTGAGGGTTTTACTTCAAGCCGAGTCTCATCCCTAAGCCCATATCCCTAAACTGTTAGCATGGTTTCTAGCAGCCAACTCTGAGATTATTGTGTGTGTGTGTTTTTTTTTTATTTGGCCTACGGTGTGTATATATATATATATATATGTTTATTTATTTATTCATTTGTATATACTATTATATACAAAACTATTTATGATGATAATAATATTAATAATAATAGTAGTATTTAATAGTAATAATAATAAAGATAAGAATGGTCATCACGGTAATAATACATACATGTGAAGCTCCGTGAGCTCGACGTGATTGAGAGGTCCGATGAGGTGTTTGCCATTCCCTAACCTGGTACGAGTCTACGACCAAGAACAAGGAGATTCACGCAGCCTTCAGTGAGCCTAGATCAGGGATTAGGGGTTTAGCGTTTGGGGCATTGTTGAGTTTGTCTGGTTGAGACCTGATGACCCGTCTCGACTAGCATGGGAAAGCAGTGCCGATTCTTTGATTGAGCCCGACACACCGCATTTTGCGACCGTCCGCCATTCCGGGGCATGGGCTTTCACCGTCATCCGTGTTTCGCAAAATGAACGGCACGGTGAACAACAGCTCTTACAGAAAGCTTAGACAGTTCAGACCCCGTAGTGTATGCCTCGCCGAGGCCATCAGCGCGTCCGGCCCGATGCCATCATGCCCTTCCCAGACGGGGAGTTGGTGGAGTACCACAGTGCATCCATGAACGCCGAGAACCCAGTGTCTTAGTTTGCAAACCTGAATCAAAGTCCTCTGTTTCCCCCAGACTGCAGTCTTCTTCCAAAATCCTGCAACGCCTTTTGCTCACTCATCTGCAGTCGTGGATACCTGCACGACTACTCCGACAAGGCTCAGATTGTCTTTTGGAGACAGTTGCATGCCAAATCGGAAAGTGATTCTACTTGCTCTCGCACTCAGGAGCAAAGTTGTTAATACGAGGAACAATCAAAGGAATAGGAATATGAATATCATGCTGAAACAACATAACCATGGGTTACTCGATATAATGGCGTAGCACGATGCATCGTCGTCAGCACATTCCGATCTGAAGGCTCCATTGATCGAGCGGAAGGGCCACGACGAAGCTCGATAATGTCAAAAGTTTTCGAAGGTAGTGACTGTTCACGGTGATATTTTAGTGACTTTTAGTGATAGTAGTAGCAGGAGTAGTGGTGGTAGTAGTAGCAGCAGCAGGAGTAGTAGTAGTAGTAGTAGCAGTAGTAGCAGCAGCAGCAGCAGCAGTAGTTGTAGTCCGCGTCGTAGGAGTCGTAGTAGTAGTAGTAGTAGTAGTAGTAGTAGTAGTAGTAATAGTAGTAGTAGTAGTACTACTACTACTACTACTAACTGTAGCAGTACTGTTGCTACGATAAATCCTGCATCGATTTCTTGACACAGGTTTCTCTCCCGCAGCCCCTGAATCTTAATATTGAGCCCAGAGGAACCGAAAGGGCGACAGGCTCGAGTACTAAAAATCCTGCATGACCCGCTGGCCTCTCCAACATTGACATCGGGGTGAGGGGAGACAGCGCGTAGGGCATCGCTAACACTGCCACTAGACAGGTCATGCAGGATTTTTACCATCCACCGTAGTAGTAGGAGAGGAGGAATCGTCGTCACAGTTGTAGTCGTCGTCGTAACTCGTAGTACTCGCCGTGGTAGCAGTAGGTCCGGTGGTGTAGGTGTGATGGAGGAGTCATAGCAGCAACCCACCCGCTGACGGTTCTTTGCTCATGCGCCAGGCCAAAGAATGGCAACCTTCGACCTCGTCATCTCCTCGGCGGTATGGTACACCACCTCTTGCAGTTCATGGGTGGGATTCTGTAAGCTTTTTAATTACGGGGTTCGTGTTGCAGGGCACGTGGTTTCTTTTTAAGAATATAGGAATTTGGCCTTTACCAACTACCGCTAGAGGGGAGGAGAAATCTGTTCGGCTGATATTCCTACAGTTAGCCTGCCCAACCTGCTTCATGCCGTGACGGAGTTTGCTTACGTAGCCTACCGTGGTGGTTTCGGGTGGTACTTGTGCATGATATGGCATATGTCATATGGCCATTCAGGCTGCACTCCGCGACACAACAGATTTGGTAGGTTGTTGGTTAACGAGTCACCAGCCAAAATGCATAATTACGTTGTTCAGCCAGGTAGCCGTCACAGATAGCATGCCGAGGGGTAACAGGGTGTTCCCGTGTCCCAGGACTGCAAGGACGGAGTCGAGATCAACAAGATACGCCTGCCGCCCCCACATGGTGGCCGGCCGCCTGCAAAGAGCACATAAGAAAGTAGTTCCGAGTAGTCACCCTCTGCAGTAATTAATCTACAGCAGTCCTTCCATCGCATGGCTGATCGAGCTTTGTAGAAGTGCGCTAGTTGCGAACATCACAGCGAATCTAAACTGGAGGATGCACACACACACATGGCTTTCAAGCGGTGCTCTGTTGCAGTTAACATGGACCAGCTGCAAAGCTCTGATTATGGAGAAGCAGCGAGACAGGCTTGAGCTTGCGATCGAGTCCTGTGGCAAAGTCTGCCGTTGTAGATGTTGCTTCATTAAACTAAGCCATGGCTGCTCGGACAGGCAAGTCTAGCCTGGCTCTAGCCTTTATGTAGTAGTGGTCCCGGCCAAATTGTTCAAACCGTAGACAACTCCCGGCACCCGTCCCCAGTTCCTGCGATGCGAAGCCCAAATGCCCAAAACCCTGAACCTCAAACCCTATACTTAGAAATCCGAGACCTGCAACCCAAAACCGATATCATCAAGGCAGAGATGGGGGCAAGGACACTGGCAAAGGCAGAGCGCGAGAATCGCATCCAACCAAGTTTAGAGTCAGCGGGTCTTGAGGGCTTTTGGCCACATCTTTTGTCCACGTCAGAGTCCAGACATGTTATGGCAGATGTGTGGGCCGTGCGAACGGCTGACAATGATTTGGATGATGGTGAGGTTGATGGTGATGGTCAACACCACCCGCACGAACCTGAAGCCCTAACCAGAAACTCCATACACCAAGCCGCTCCATCAGCTTTCTGGTCGACTGGCTCAGGTCATGAAATGCATGTTGGGGGAAGGGGGGGGGGGGTTGGGCGTGTATAGTCGATCGCTTGAGATGTAAGGGTTTACGCATGCCAAGTCTAAGAAAGACTTGTGTTTCAAAGGGCTCAGGGACTCAAGGTTGTTGCTTCCTTATTAGTTGCATCCCGAGGATGTTGGGAGTGACGAGTTGGGTGTTGACGACAGTCGTGGCTTCGTGCGCTCGCCATGGCCAAAGAGGAGCCAGATGAGCGGGCTGAGCCGATCGTAGATGCTGAGAGGCAGTGCTGCCAGCAGAGCTCGGAAATTTCTCTTCGATCTTTCAAGTCGCGACTGGCGGAGTGGCGCGAGCAATGTCTTAGGTTTCAAGCCTCTGGCGAGACGTGGCTGCCCACGAAGCCCTGCTGTCCGGCGAGCCCCTTTCTGGGGTTAGAAGCTTGTCTTTGGCAAGGCTGCAAGAAGCACGAGCCGACCCCATGTGCACAACTCCTCAGCATAGAGGAGTTGCTTGAGTTGTACGAGTCCTTCCGCGAAAATCCGCACCATGGCCTTTTCAAAGACCAACCGGGGGCCGCTTCCGGATCTGAACCACGGCTCGACGTGCGGCCCTGGATGCAGGATCTTCCAGCTCGAGTTTGGGCCGGCAGTGACTATCTGCTCGAGCAGAACGGCATGCTGAAGCTCTCGCCGACCCCATGCGGCTCTGCTGCGCAGTGCCACGAGGGCTCCATCACTGAGCCCAGCGAGAAGCATTCAGAGTCAGTGGCCGAGCCAAGACTGGGCGGCCAGGCTCCTAAAAGGCAATTGGCTGGGAGCTGGCATGTGCAGCCCCGGAACACAGCCACCAAGAAGAGAGGCCGTGGGGGTACGGGCAAGGTCAAAGAGAGAGCTGAGGCCCTGAAGCTCAGGCGGAAGCAGGTCACAGCGAGAGCCAAAGCCCACAAACTGGCCAAGAATTCTGAGCGGAAGACAGCTCCCGTCTCCGACGTGAAAGGCGTTTACTTCTGCAAGGACAAGATCTGGCGGAAGAGAGCTCCCCTCTCCGACGTGAGAGGCGTTTACTTCTGCAAGGACAAGATCTGGCGCGTGTACATGTACAATCCCTCCACCCAGAAACAGTTTTTTGGGGGCTCTTTCAGTGTCCAGCGAGAAGCCGAGGCCAAGGCCCGAAAGCTGGGCAAAGAGTTGGGGGTGCGAACCAAGCGGAAGGCCCACTTTGAACCGCTGGGGACGCAGAAGGGGATCAAGTGGTACCGGGGAGGTTGGAGAGCCTGGTTCAAGATCTCCGAAAGTAAGAAGCAAATAGAGACAACGTGCATTCCCGATGATTTATCGACCAAGGAGGTTGAGAAGGCCTGGAAGAAGGCAGTGGCCTGGCGCAAGCAGCAGGAGAAGCAGCATCTTAAGCAGGCCGGTAAACGCTGACAGTATGGCCCCGTGTGACTGTGCACGATGCGAGGCGAATGCAACAGATCTGGCCAAAACTGAAAACTGTGGGTTTAAGGTTTAGGAAGTACGGTTAAACCGTAGCACACGGTCGTCCCTGTGCAGTCCCAAGGTACATAAAGTATGTATGTGGTTCGAAGGTTTATCAAGTAGGATGACCCTTGCACAACCCCAAGATACATAAAGAGTATACACCTTACCCCGAAACCCAGTAGGGCCTTGAATAAGCTAGAATAAGTCAGGTTAAGTGGCGCAGTTATAATTACTGCAGTTCTGATTACGAGATTACCCTCACCCCACCACCGGCACCAGCAGCAGAGGCCGCAGCAGCTGCGCAAAACNCCACCGCCACCACCACCACCACCACCACCACCAACACAACCACCACCACCACCACCACCACCACCCCACCACCACACACAGCAGCAGCAGCAGCAGCAGTACCACCAGCAGCAGCATCATCATCATCACCAGCACCAGGACCACCAGAGCCAGTGTCGCAGCGCTGTCGTCATCACCAACACAGTGACGACCACCAACGCCGTTATGATCAGAGTCATTGGCGTATATTGGCCTCATATTCTTGATTGTCCCGACCCTGAGTATCCTGTTCATCGTCCTTACCAAAAGCAAGATGATTGCCATCAGCATAAACACAGTCATCGTCGTCGTCATCGTCATCCACAACCACCTCGTTGTCGTCCTCGCAAAAATAATGGCCATCGTCGCGTCTCCATCATCATCATCATCATCATCTTCATCATCATCATCATCAGCAGCATCCCCATCTTCATCATTGTCGCCGTCATGACGTCATCGTGACCATCGTCGCAGATAGCCTTCGTGACTGAGAGCAACACTTCACCAAGTTTTTGCTCCTCAAGTGACATCGCTTGCTTGCGCATTCTGGCTTGTCAAGAGAGGCCTGCCCTTATCCGAACACTGATGCCTGACGAGACTTCAGTCGGCAGATCCGTGCAGGTCAACCGCTAGGGCCTCCAATGACCACCTTCCCGCTTCAGGCCTCGCCTACGGTTCTAGGGCTCTTTGTGGCTTTGTTTGGATTGACTATCTTGGTCTGGAATGTGAGATGAACGCACAAATCACAAGTCAATGACTACGAACTGATTTGCCTTCTTTGTCCGGCTGTCTGATTGCTCGTATCTCCTTTACCAACATGTGAAAATGGGAGCAGACTAGTCATAGACATGTAGAAGAACTGACGATTTTAGTCTTGTAGTTACATACATGTGCATGCCTCTGTGTCTGTGTGTGTGTGTGTGTGTGTGTCAGTGTGTACCTTAAAAGCCTTACAGACAAGTACACACACACACACATATGCACTTACGTACGCAAAGACTGAAACATGTACGTACATACACTGGCACTTGCAATTCATCACGACGGCTGGCTCTTGGCTCTAAGCGGGAAGCATGCACTTTGAGGCCTAGGTTTTGCCACACAGATCCACGGCACAGGCAGGTGAGATCTGCTTCTACAAAAGCTCCGCTCATGGCTGGATTCCTGCGAAGGTGCCAAAACCCAGCGAATTTCGTTCAGGAGACCGGTTGGCTTTCCTATGCATATGCATGCATATTCGTTTTTGTCGCATGTGCCGTCCGTGCGATCGGACCCGGCCGTCTTTGTCAGATCTCATTGTTCAGAGGTATTACGTTTCGGGATTGCTGCTTCGGGTTTGGAAGGCATGTGGGCTGATAGATTGGCTTAGGAGGTTGCCGTAGTCTAGTGTAATTCATCAGCCTCTGCAACCTTCCACCTGCTACAGTAGCACCCTCCATACGTGTGGTGATGATCCGGCTTTTCGCAGGTACAGAGTTCTAGAAGGTCTCATGCAGCTTCTAGAATACTGACAGTACTTGGGATCATAGCACGGTAGACTCGTGTGGTGCAGTCCTTGGAATCTGACAGCCACCGACCACTGACAGTGCCGGCCAAGCTTCAGAAACAAGTGTAATTACCCAGAGGGCTCCTTCAAGGGATCTGAAAGGCTCCTTTAAGGGTTCCTTTAAGGGCCCCTTTGAGGCTTCCCCTATGAGGGTTCCTTTAAAGGTTCCTTTAAGGGATACTAGACTCCCCTAAACCCTAAACCCTATAGCTCCCTTAAAGGATCCCTTAAAGGAACCCTAGGTTCCTTTAAGGGTCCCACAGGTGCAGAGCTACCGGACCGGCGAGGGAAGCTGTGAGCTGGACGTGAAGCCCGGGGCCAACGTGCGCTTCCCAGAGAGGCCAAGGAGCCGAGCATAGCCTTTTAAAGGGGTCTAGAAGCGCTACTATAAGGCTTAGTATAAGGATTTAGTATAGGAGCTTCAGTAGGGCTGACGGTAGAGGGCTTTAGGGTTGAGGGATTTAGGGTGTAAGGGTTTAGGGTTTGGCCGAGGTTTACGGGTTTAGGCAATCGTGCCCGGCCACGGGTAGAGAGTTCGGAAGCTCGTGCTAGTGAGGAGGTGTATCCTGCAGCAAAGCTTCGAGGTTGATGAACGATACTTCAGGCTTGTCAGGACTGTGACTTGAGTGGTGATGCATCATCCGTGACGGCGATGATGATGATGATGGTGGTGGTGGTGGTGACGATCTTGATTATGATGCTGATGATGATGATGATGGTTAATGACTAATGATTAATGGATGTGTTGACAGAGAAGATAGAGCAGAAGATGATGATGACCAGAGGAGGCTGCTCTAAGACTAAGGTCATAGTCACACTGAGGTTGAATAATATCAGCATGACTCGACGATGACCGTGATGGTAACGATGACAGAGGCAGACGTTGTTGTTGATGGTGATTGCTTTATTGATGATGTTCATGGTAGTGCCGGCCATGGCGATGGTTCTTACCTCGGATGTCGCGATTGGACCGTGACAAAATCTGTGAACCTTGCAATCCTTGCGTTACAAGTAGCTGTTGCTTTCGACGATTCCTTTACGTGGTGTGATGCTGTGTGTGCCAGGCCACGTAATGTTTTCTAAGCTGCCTTGTATTGGTATGGGTGTATATATTTATATATACATATATGTGTTTTGTTTGCTTTGGCTTTGTTGTCTTCATGTTTCTCATTGTAAGCACCGCCATGGTTTCATGCATGAAGCATGGCATTTGTGGCTCTCTTAAGTTGGAACTGCAAACTTTTGGTTTGCATTTCCAGCAGCTGATACTTAATGCTGGCAGTAGCTTCTGGTAACAGCACCTCTGTCGAATTTTGTCACGACTGGCGTTATCCCTTTTTATGTCAAGTAGCTATCTCACACAGGCAGCAAGGTGTGGTCTATTCGCCTGTCCCGCAAGGAAACCTTTACAGAGTGGTGAGCATGTTACCACTGTTGGAAGCCTTCCCCCGTCATGTCTTGGTTAGTGCCTGGCATCCTGCGTGCATTCCCTATATCCGAAGCCTCAAGTCGTCTATACTCCCGAACCGTTACAGGGATCCATGCGCAAGCCCTTCTAGTCAATCCTGTGTTGCCATTAGTCGACTTTAGCCTGCCTTTGGGACATTCCCCAAGGAACAGGCCGAACTCACTAGGGCTTTACATTTAGCATTGCTATCATGAATTGTTGTTATTATTTTTAGTATGATCATTATTCTTACTACTATTATGATAGTATTACCTTGATTTTTGCTATTATGGTTATTATGCTCACCACTTCTTAGACTCAAGCTAGGTGGACAACGTGTTTCGCCTGCTGGATGGCACAGAGGTGCCTGACTATCACAGTGCCGATTCTCATGATAACCTGATACTCCTCCGACCCCACCAGACACCAAATTTGGCACTGACACTACCTGCGTTTTCCTGAATTACTAATTTTATTGATTGGGTGGGTCTGCGGGATTGAGGGACTCCGGCTTCACAGGCGCAAGGGCCTCGGATTTGCACATGTGCAGCAACCGGGGTCATAGACGTTCGGTGGTGTTCTGGCAGTGACATACCCGGAAAGGTGAAGGCTGAACTGCCCTAAGCCATATACACCGAGCCCTAAACTTTAAACTCCCCTGAACTGCCCGCGTCTTGGACAGCAGAGCAGCGTCGAGGTGCGTCGTCCAAAAAACAATCAAGAAAGCCAATCGCATTTAAAGGCTTCCCACTTTGGTGCTTTATTGAACCTTTCAGGGTTTAGGCCTTCAGGTTAAGTTTAAGTTTCGGCACCTTAAGCTAGATCCTGAACAACTTTGCCCCTTGAGTGCGGTTGAACGCAATCGGGATTCGGAGATCCTCACAGCTCGAAGTTGTCCAAGTTTCGAGGTTTAGGGGCTTCGGGTTGGCAGGGTGTGTTATCTGTTCCTGCTACGGGCATACAGTGCTGCTACCAGGATGCTCTTGGTTGTTGTTTGTTTTTTGTTACTTTCAATATGTCTAATGTGGTGACCTGTAGACAAGAAGAGTGTTGCAATTACCATTTATTGATGTTGTTCTTCCTTGTTCCGCCTCTGCTGGCGTTTCGAGATCTCGGCGTCTCTAAGGATGCAGGAATCGCCTCCGCTGGTTTCACAAGTGGTTTGAGTTTAGATGTCGATTCTTGGGGCTCGGAGCTTTAAACGGGCCCATACCGATCTCGGTCGCAGACCAAGCCCCCTTATATCCTAACCCCCAAACCCTAAACTGTAAAGCCTAAACCCTGAACCCCAAACCCTGAACCAAGCCCAACAAGCTGCTATGCTCCGAAGGTGGAGTACCACAGCGCGACGTCCAACAGCTGGATTGCGGCCAGGCCATCGTCGTTTCATCCTAGCGAGCTGCCCAAGCTTGAGGTTCTTAGAAGCCGAAATACAATTGAACAACGTTCTTTAGGGCTCCTTATTAAAATACACATTCTTAAACTATTATATGGTACCCCGCAACCCCACTGTATATCAAGGGCCTTGTTTGGGTTGTGGAGGATGTAGGGCTCAGTTTGCCTTGCTGGCTTGTGACTGAAGGCTAGTGACAGGAAGTATCTTGAAGATTCGGGTTTAGGATTTAGGGTTTAGGGTTTAGGATTTAGGATTTAGGATTGAAGATGAAGAGTGCTTGATAGGCTTGGACTCCAGCCTAGGGCATCGTGCGCAGACTGCCGCGGCTAAGACAAAGCTATTTTCAGAAACAGTAGCGCAGTGCTTTGGGCGAAGTGCCAGGGTCGGCAGCCATGCCACTATCTGCTTAAATGAGGTACCCCTAAACCCTAAACCCTAAACCGGGTACGTAGTGGCCACTCGAATGGGGATTGTCGCCTAGAAGCGCTTGCAGGTCTCAGCCCGGAATCTCTTAAATCCTGTAAACCCTAAACCCTCAACCTTACACCCTAAACCCTGAACCCTAACCCCTATAAGCCCTGTAAGCCGTAACCCCCAATCCCTAGGGGTCCATATACCCAAATAGTATATACTTTGGCATTAAAGAATTCCATATTGGGCCCGAAAGCATATACTATTTGGGTACATGGACCCAGGGAACTAAACCCTAGACCCCAAACCCTAAACCACTAGAAGCCCTGTAAGACGTAACCCCCAATCCCTAGGGGTACATGGACCCTAAACCCTGAGCCCTAAACCCTAAACCCCAGAAGTCCTGTAGGCCGTATCCCCCCAATGGGTCAGGCTGCTGCAGAAGGCAGCAGAGCCTGGGACCTTCGATCTCGACTGCAAGATGGCAGCAGGGCACTGAGAGGGTACTGTAGGGGCCTTAATTAGAATATGGTTCCTTTAAAGGGTTCCTTTTAAAGGGGTCTTAGAAGTTATAGGGTTCTTTTAAAGGCTTCCTTTTAAGGGTTCTATAAGGGTCTGTAAGGGATCTAAAGTAGGGTTCTATATTGTAGGGGCTTGAATAGGGTTCCTTTAAAGGGTTCCTTTTAAAGGGGTCTATAAGGATTACTTTGAGTGTTTAGTATAAGGGTCTTAATTAGAAGTTCTAGTGTTCCTTCCAAAGGGTTCCTTTTAAAGGGAATTAGAAGTTACAGGGTTCCTTTAAAGGGGTCTATAAGGGCTACTATAAGGGTTAGGGTTTAGGGTTTCGTATAGGGGCCTTAATTAGAAGTTATAAGGTCCCTTTAAAGGGTTCCTTATAAAGGGGTCTGTAAGGATTACTGTAAGGGTTACTATAAGGGTTTAGTATAGGGGCCTTAATTAGAGTTCATAGGGTTCCTTTAAAGGGGTCCTCTAAGGGCCTATATGGGATCTATAGTAGGATTCTATATTATAGGGGCCGTGATAATTGGAATAGGGTTTAAGGTTTAAGGTTTAGAGTGCTGAATAATGTAGGGGCTACAGGGGTCTATAAGGATTACTAGAAGGGTCACTATAAGGGTTGAGAATAGTGGCTTTAATGGTTAGAAGTCATAGGGTTCTTTAAATGGTTCTATAAGGGTCTATAAGGGGTCTATAAGGGGTCTATAGTAGGGTTCTATAATATGGGGGCCTTGATGATTAGAATAGGGTTTGGGGGTATATTATACTTACTTGTAATAAGGAACCCCCAAAACCCTCTAGTTATTCAGGCCCCTAATGTACAGTACCGGCAGATTGTTGGATTCTTTTGGTTCTTCTTGCCATTATTGCGGTTACTATGCTTGCAATGCTTGCTGGTCTATTGCTAATTCGTTTCTGAGTATCCGCGGGCCTCGGAGTGATAGTTTGGGTGCAGGCTCCACTGGATGATAACCAGTTATTTGAGAGCCAGCTCAATTTGTAGGTTTTAGGCTCAGGGTCCCATGGAATTAGATCACCTCAAGACGACTGCCTTGTGGGAAGATCAATGCAAGCTTGCTGGCATCAAAGATTGAACAAACATTTTGTTGTAGTCGGCCGGGTCTTCGAAACCCTGCCACATCCTTGTAAATCGAGTCCATAACGCTTTAAACCATCTCTCAACAACTCTGACCTACCTTTCCGCCAATGGTCGAGGAATAAAGCCAACACATTTCCCAAAAGCCCGCCCCTAAAGCCCTAAACCATCCTAAACCCTCACATCCACTGTAGCCCTTCCCGCAAACCCACAGGGTCCATATACACTACCATTATGGAATTACGTCCCCAAAACCCGAATAGGGATGGTCTTTTGGCACCTATTTCCATAGTGGTAGTGTATATGCAGCCTTATACCCTAAACCCTATTGAACCCTTCAAGGAGCCCTTATAGTGGTAGTGTATGTGGACCCTCTGGGAAAGGTCCCGATCACGAAGATCCGACCGCCTCCGGATGCCACCGGAGGTGCCTTGGAGCCGTTGTCTGGGTCAGATGTTGCAATACGGCACGCGATAGTTTAGGGGTTATGGGATTCTCAAGTGCGTGCCATCATATCTGTAATATGATAACTAGAAGAAGAAGCAGAACACACAACACACGCGCACACGCACACGCACACGCACATACTGTTCTTACTACCCACAGGAAGCTTCAGTCGAATCCCCTGGCCTTCGTTATGGGCCATGGGTGTAGGATTGTGCGGTTTAGCGCCGTCTTTGAAATTGAAGCAAGGCCGACGGAGGTGTGCTTATTGTCTTAGTGGAGCAACTGATGTGGAACCTGTCTGCAAGAGCTTTCACGCAATCCCATAAACCTGAAGACGCTGATCTGAACTGACAATCGGGGTTTAGGGGGGTCAGGGGTTATATAGTATGGAATACTTTAATGCCAAAGTATATATTATTTGGGTCCATATTATTAAGGCCCCTATATTCATCACACATGGACCTGCAGCTGCTTGTCCGTACTCTTCTAGGACTGCAGCCCGCGGCAAAGCACAAGTCCCGTGGCGGTGCGGCAGGGGCAGCTTGCTGGCAAGATCGTGTCTTCTGGATTCGGGGCTTTGGGTTTTCCCATGCCCTAAGCCCCAAACCTAAAGCTCCGAAGCACTAAGCCCTAAAACCATCCTAAACCGATCTGAACCCTAAGGTTCGAGCTTTAGAAATGCTGCGAATGCTGAATCTGCTTGAGAGTTGCTTTCGCAATATCAAAATTTCTTGGCTAAGGCCTCCCCGAAGCCACAAACCCAAGTGTTTGCACACGATCTCCCGTAACATCTGAACAACCCAAGTCAACTTCAAAAGACCCAATCTAAGTCCAAATGTTCGACCTCCAGTGATTGACCCGACTTTGGGTCTGGAGTCTGCGGTTTAATGGTTTGAGAATCTGTAATGTCCTGAACACGACCTGCGCCTACGACAAGCAAGCTGGCACGTAGCAACTATGAGAGAGTGCCGTAAACCTTGCTGCCTCATTCCCCAATCAGATGTCGTGATTGACAGTACCCTAAGGGTCCAAAGGACCCAATAGTTAGGTACTTGGGTTCAGGATAGTAGTTAGGTAGCTCAATATTTAAGAGAGTATATGATTATGAGGTACTTGGACCCTTAGGGGTACAGAAACGTCGGAGGCCACAACAGGCTTCTTCGACTGGTGGGGTGGCAGGGCAGAAGGAGCGCTTGGCATTTCGGGGTTCTTCGTCTGACTTCTATAGTCTCCTTAGGAATTATTTGTTAATTTTTGTTCATATACAGCCCGAGAGAATATTAGACATATTATTTTTATTATGGTTCTAAGGGGGGTATAGACTTCGTCTTTGCGACATCGGTTCGGAGCGAGCTTGGGCGTGAGGCTTAGGGCCTGATCTTGGCCGGAGGGGCATTCAAGAGATCTTGAAAAAACCTAAACCCTAAAACCCAAAACCACAGACCCCTAAACCCTAAACCCCTAAACCCCAAACCATAGGGTGTCGATATGGCTTGATTTCTTGAGCTCCATCTCCGAATCGATGGTCCTAGTTTTGCAGGTCATGCAGACGAGCTCCTAGTGTCCTCTAGGCCCGACCCTTCGAGGGACCTACTATAGGGGGGGCCTTAATAGTTACCGAGTATACTATTTTTTGGGGGTTCCTTATTATAATTATAGTATGATGGGCCGCAAGACCCTGTTCTAAGTAGTAAGGCCCCTACATTAGCCTTAGCACAGTTACCGTTGTGTTTGCCATCTCCATGGCCTTCGTTGTCACCACCACATCATCGCCGTCGCCATCGTCACTGTTCTCGTCATCACTGGATCAACATCAGCATCTTCACCATTGTCTCGACTGTCACTGTTCTGCTCCTCCTCCTGCTTCTTCTTCTTCTCATCATCATCATCACTCCAAAGTTTGCACCGTCCTGCAGCCGTCCTTGTGCGCAGAACCACCCATGGACAAGGGCAAGGGCAAAGATGGCAAGGGCAAGGGCAAAGACGATATGGGCAAGGGCAAAGGCTACGAAGGCACACCCTTAAACCTGCCTGGCACTGATGTTTCTTTGCTTTGCGGAGGAGCTTCTGCAGGATCAACCTCAGTAGATTTCCGGCCAAACGCCGCACCTCACTGCTCAAAGTCGTTTCTTACTGTGTATTTGCAAGCTTCGGGGCTCTGTCGCACTTCAGCCGTAGTCAGATGAAAAGCCTTCTGCAGTAGAGCGAAGGCTGTGGGTTTGAATAAAATTTACAGGATACCCCATAGCCCCCATATATTTACTACACCTACTGCCAAATGTCGAGGACAGAGGAGGCCCCTTAACCCCAAGGAAGCACGGAGCCCTTAACGAGCTCTCCTAGCCGGCCTTAATCCCCCGCTGAGCCCAGAGCTTTTCGAGCCCGCCTAACTTCCGCTTCGGAAACCGCGAAAGCTACGATCGTGATCCTGGTATCTTGCCCTAAACTTGCCATACACCCTAACCCTAAGCTCTGCACGGGAAGCCTCTTGCTAAGCCTCCCGAACTTTCACACCGAGCCCTCAATCCCAAACGTTTGCCTGGCCAGGCACCTTTGTTCCAAGCCCGGCTTCGCACCGAGGATATTGGGGTTTATGGTTTTCGGAACGAAGGCACAGAGACTTCTGGGAAGTATAGCTTTGGCCGGAATGTGTCGTGCCCAGGGAGTAGGGCATGTTTGGTTGTTTACATTGTTGTTTTCTGTTTTGAGATTTTCAGTGCGGTCATCTTAGAGTTCTTTCGCTATGGTCTCAGACTTATCCCTATAGAAGTCAGTTCGTGTTATTATTAGTGCTCATGCCAGTCTGTGAACAACGAGTGTAAGGACACTGTTTAGGCGTCCGTGTGTGAGTCTGTGTGTGCGCAGGCATATATATATAATATTATATATATATAAGCATAACACACACACATATATATATATATATATATATACATACCCATACACACTCAGTTATATACATGCACCCATCCATGCATGCATACATACGTACATACATACATACATATTTGAGTGTACTTTACACTCTTTCGGGCTCATGAACCCAGCCACTAAGATCTAGATGTACATGTGCATACATAAACATATATGTATATGTATTTCTTTATTGATGTGGTTATTTTTTTCTTTGTTTCTCTGTGTTCATGCAATTGTTTATGCAGAGGTTTCTATATACCTACATATGTATAACATGTAAGTATACATACATGCATACATACATACACAAATATACAGTCTGTGTGCATAGCTAGCGCAGAGTTGAAAACTAGGTGTCGAAGCTCTTCGTGGCTTGTGCGGCTTGGGCGAGAGCTGTGACGGAGGTTCTTCCTTGATTGCACGACATGAGGTTTTGGGCTCCACGGCCTGTAACAAACGCAAAGACTCCCCAAACCCCACACTTTGCTCTACCGAAGAGCTCGGCACACCTCCGTGGTCAGCACGTCCTCCGACATCTTCGCAACTCAGGCTGGTGGAACAACGGCCGACGTCCGGCAGGGGCAGGGAGATTGGGGAATGTCCCCAACCTAGCTCTCATGCAATGCTGTCATGCTGGCTATTTCAGGTCATTTCGTCGTTATTTCTGCTACTAGGGACTGCTGCACTGTACGCTTGATCAGTGTTGCCATGAGTTGGCACATATTCCTACTGCTAATTAATTTATTGCTTGACAACAGAGCCGGGGGGGGCGGAGCGGCTGTTATCTATCTTTTGCAGCTTAGCTGTACTCACAATGATATTGCGCGTGGTAACAGCAAGTAGTGCCAGTAATCCTTTTCCGTGGTGATTCGCTGGTACTACGATCATAGCAACAACTTGACACGGATTGTCAATGCCACTCTTGTGTTGTACTCTTGGCTCTAGCATGGAGACAGGCACAGGTCCGTAACAGGTTCCACCAATCGCACGCGGAGGTTCGGAGGCTATGGATGGGGAGGTGCCCCTCGCAAGGCGGGTGGCTTCGAACGATAGCTGTCATTCTTCGCTCTTGTGCCATCGAGTCATTTTCAAGAGAACTATCCAGCATCACTGGCACATCTTTTTTTGACGGACAACTCGCCCGGGCTTTTTGACTGGTTAACAGGTTCCCTCCGGTCGTATGCTCCTCCCCACATCAATCCACTGCACAAATCTCTCGGAGGCAGTGGTAGTAGTAGCCGTAGCATTAGTCCTAGTGCTAGTCGTGGTAGTCGTAGGAGCGGTAGTGGTAGTGATAGTGGTAGTGGTAGTAGCAATAGTAGTAGCAGTTGTAGCAGTTAGTAGTAGTAAGATTATTATTATTAGTCGTAGTAGTAGTCGCAGTTAGTAGTAGTAGTAGTAGTAGTAGTAGTCGTAGTCGTAGTCGTAGTCGTAGTGGTAGTGGTAGTGGTAGTGGTAGTGGTAGTAGTAGTAGTAGTAGTAGTAGTAGTAGTATAGTAGTAGTAGTATAGTAGTAGTAGTAGTAGTGGTAGTAGTCGTAGTAGTCGTAGTAGTCGTAGTAGTAGTAGCAGTAGTAGTAGTAGTAGTAGTAGTAGTGGTAGTGGTAGTAGTAGTAGTAGTAATAGCAGCAGCAGCAGCACAGTATCATTGTGCTGAGTTTTAGGTCTACTTCCTCGAGGTTTAGATCCTCTCTGTCTGTATATAAGCACAAAACCAAATAAAGCCAAGTGAAGACAAATAAAGACAAATAGAGTCGCAGTGGTTGCAGAAGAAGAGGGAGTATAATAGTACCAGCACCGAACCTAACATGAATCATTAAATCACGAGCTGCATAGTTGAATGGTTGGAAAGTCTTCGCCGAATTTGCTTTGTGCAGCCAAATGCCTCTCATGCCGTGTGTGATGTTTCAAGCTGGAGTCGTCCTTTGTTACAGTGTAGGCTGGGCGTGATTTTGATGTTGGGGACGGTGATGGTGATGGCCAGCCGCACATGAAGCCCTAATATAGGAGCCTAAATATTTACCAACGCTATTTTGGGGGGTTCCTTACAAGTTATAGCATCATCGGCCCTAAAACCCTATTCTAATTATTAAGGCTCCATTCCCCAAGCAGCTCCATGAGTTTGCTTGTCGACTGGCTCAGGTCATGAAATGCATGTTTGGGGGTTTGCGCTTTAGGGTGCAAAGGTCTAGGTGTGCGGATTTCAAGAACAGAAGGACTTGTGCACCAAAGGATAGTTGCATACCAAAGACGTTTCTCCTGAGGCTTTGGATGTTGGCAATTTTCGTGGCTTTGCGGCGCTCGCCATGGCCAAAGAGGAGCCGGATGAGTGGGCTGAGCCGATAGGAAACGCTAAGAGGCTGTGCAGCCAGCCAGACATCTCACTTGGATCTTTCCAGTCGCGACTGGCAGAGTGGGGTGAGCAATGCCTCAGATTTCAATCCTCTGGCGAGATGTGGGTGCCCACGAAGCCCTGCTGTCCGGCGAGCCCCTTTCTGGGGTTAGAAGCTTGTCTTTGGCAAGGCTGCAAGAAGCACGAGCCGACGCCATGTGTAAAACTCCTCAGCATAAAGGAGTTGCTTGAGTTGTATGAGTTCTTCCGCGAGAACCCGCACCATGGCCTTTTCAAAGACCAACCGGGGGCCGCTTCCGGATCTGAACCACGGCTCGATGTGCACCCCTGGATGCGGGATGTTCCCGCACGAGTTTGGGCCGACAGTGGTTATCTACTCGAGGAGATCGGCATCAGCTCTCGACGACCCCATGCGGCTCCGCTGCGCAGTGCCACGAGGGCTCCGTCGCTGAGCCCAGCGAGAAGCATTCAGAGGCAGTGCCCAGCGGCCATGCTCCTAAAAGGCAAAGGGCTGTGCAGCCCAGGAACCCAGCCACTAAGAAGAGAGGCCGTGGGGGTACGAGCAAGGTCAACGAGAAAGCCAAGGCCCAACAGCTCAAGCGGAAGCAGGTTACAGCGAGAGCCAAAGCCCAGGAGCTGGCCAAGTCGAAGCGGAAGAAAGCTCCCCTCTCCGCCGTGAGAGGCGTTTATTTCTGCAAGCACAAGAACTGGGTTGTGTCCATGTACAACCCCTCCACCCAGAAACCATTCCATGGGGGCACCTTCAAGAACCAGCGGGAAGCCGAGGCCAAGGCCCGAAAGCTGAGCAAAGAGTTGGGGATGCCAATCAGGCGCAAGCTCTTCACAGCAGTCCGCCACTTTGAGCCGCTGGGAACACAGAAGGGGATCAGCTGGCATAGGGGAGGTTGGAGAGCCTGGCTCTGGGTGTCCGAAAGTAAGAAGCGAATCGAATCGAGGTTCACCCCCCATGATTTTTCAGCCAAGGAGGTGGAAAAGGCCTGGAACAAGGCAGTGGCCTGGCGCAGGCAGCAAGAGAAGCAATATGGCTACGTGTGAATGTGCTCGATGCGAGGCGAATGCAACAAATCTGGCCAAGACCGTGGGCTTAATGTTCAGGGAGTAATTACGGTTAAATAGTAGCACTGTACACACGATGAAGACTAGCAACTGCACCTTCCTGCAAATTCTACTGATGCTCGTGGTCATGCTGGATAAACCAGACTGCGCAAGCAGCTGACGTGTGTTGAGAAACAAAACTTGCTGCAGAGTTGTTCCACTGGGACGACCGCGACAATGGCAACTCATGGTGACATCATCAGAGGACGATGATGAAGAACATGATGGCCATGATGATAATGGCTATGATGATGATGATGATGTGGATGACAATGATCATGACTACATCTACATTGGTGGCAATTGTATTGGTTGATGCTGATGTGATGTCGCTGAGAAGGACAATGACAACAACGCTCAGGATAATCAAGAAGATGAGGCTGATGATGATCATGATTACGATGGCAGCGGCGGTCGTGCAGCGGTGGTGGTGGTGCCGATGCTGGTGGTGCTGGTGGTGGTGGTGGTGTTGGTGGTGGTGGTGGTGGTGGTGGTGGTGGTGGTGTTGTGTGACTCTGCTGGTGCTGGTGCAGGTGCGGGTGCTGATGATGTTGTGGTCCTGCTGCTGCTGCCCTTGCTGCTGGTGCGGTGGGGTGAAATTTAAGGTACTCTCGTAATCTGATCTGCATTGTTTATGACTGCACCACCTAAATGTGCTTGTAGTTAGCTCAGATAAGCCGTAAACTTGGTTTAACTAGTTTCACGGGGCAATGTATACTTTACGTATCTTGGGGTTGTGTAGGTACGATACAGCCGTGTTCACAGCACCTTGCAGCAGATGCTGGACCTCAGGATCTATGATCATGACCACTATGTTGCACTTGCGAGGCCTCTTTGTGGCGCTACTGTCCACAGGATGGCCGACACCTGGACATCCGGACGGCCCCCCAGAGCTTTCCGGATTCTGTGTCCCGATGGATCTTGCCCGCATTTCGCCCCAAAACACACACAGGAAAATCAAGCTTAAATCGGCTCATGGCTTAAAGTATAAAGTCCTATCTAGACCATAAACCGTGAATTGTGACACTACATTCTTGTTCCTTGGCATCAGACTCGAGGGGGATGCTCAGCTCCTCTTGCACATCTTCACAGGCCGGCGGCGCTGCATGGTGATCGTGATGATGGTCACACTAGTGATGGTGGTCTTATCATACTACATATCCGCATTACTTCGGCTCATGTTTTTTTCTTGCCTGAAAGCCCTGAACCCGAAGCCCTCAATCCTAAACCTGGAGACCAAGACCTAGACCTCTAACTGTAGCTCCCTAAACCGAAGCTTCCCCACGACCCTAAAACCCTGACAGAAAGACCTCAACCCTAAACCCTAACAAAGAGTTCTGAACCCTAAACCATACAAAAAGAACGCTGAACCCTGAAACCCCCAAAAATAAACTGAACCCAGGTCCGAGCCCAATGTCGATGGCGGCCGCTCTTTGCACTGTTTCTGGGCTTTGGAGTATCATACTTTAATGCTTAACCCCTCAAATCCTTAAAGGAACCTTAGCCCATTTTGGGACCTGTTACTTAAAGGGAACCACTATGAACCCTCATAGTAACCCCTTAAAGGAACCCACTTCAAAGCCCAGGTTTGGGTGCTGGCGACATCTTCTGTCCGGCGCTCGGCCTCTGAGCGATGTGACATTGTGCTGGTTTGACACGTTTCTATACTGTACTATACTATACGATATATATATATGTACTATATACTATGTACTGTATATACTATATACTATATATATACCATATACTCTACTATACTATACTATACTATACTATACTAGACTATGCTGTACTATACTATACTACATTCTAGTATTTCATATTGTTGTAGTACAATTTCGAAATCTCATCTTGTATGTTATTGCACAGGCCCAGGGAGCATAGGGCGTAGGAGTTGAGGGCAACAGAGATGCAGATGTTCTCGTAGCAAGCGTAGCGTACAGAACGTGAACGGTACCAAGGTGAAAAATTGCAAGTCTTATTGCTTCAAAGTATGAGCAAGTATAGTTCAGTTTTAAGACATTTATGTAACATAACTACTTGCAGCCCACACAACGATGAACATACAACGATATGAGGTTCTCACAAAGCACTCCATCATCATCATCATCATCATCATCATCATAATCTTCTGCGGTATGGTGGAATCTAATCTCGCGTAGCCTAGTACAACTCAACATGAGATGGAAAAAGCATAGTACAAAGTATGTACACTACATAATATGTAGTTCAAGTCATAGCATGCCATATTACTTTTAAAAACAAGCCGTATCATGCCATAGAATAACAAAACACTCCATCACATACCATCACGGGACATACCAACACATCACATGCTATAACATAGTACGCGATCCAGCAGTATAAAACTGAAGACAGTATACAGTAGCTAGCAGCACACTGGGATATAATATAGTGTAGTGTGACTGCAATAACGTATGAAAGATCAATTTTGCACTGCATCGTGCAGTAAGGTATAGTATGGTATATTGTAATCTGTGACAATACGGGATATCCCAATAAACTGTCATGTGTTAGCAAGCCAAAACGAGCATTGTGCTACAATGCCGTATAGTATGCTATAACGCATCATGTGTGAGTGTAACATGATACAGCAACCATGCTAGACTGTAATGCTTGTTGTGCATAGAACGGTGTAGCATGAGCGAAAAAATGTGTATAATCGAGTAGAGAAGAAAAGAAACGAATAGAGCATGCTAGATACTAGCAATGAATGCAATAGAGTCTTTAGTAAAACGACAAAGATTAAAGTCATACTATAAACAGTCCTGCACCATCTAACACATCATGTAGTGTAATATAACGCAATACTTGACGTTGTTGCTCAAAATTGGGGGTCGCAGATCGTGTTCAGCCTTTTTTTGATGGGGGAAAGGTGGAGGCAGAGAGCAGAGGATCCCATCATCTGTGGGCCTCAATATTGGGGGGGTTCCTTTTAGAATAGAGTTCCTTTAAAGGGGTCTATGGGCTAGTATAAGGGATCTATAGTAGGGTACTATACTAAAGGGGCCTAAATATTGGGGGTTAGGGTTCCTGAAAGCGGTCTATAAGGGACCTATAGGAGGGTTCTAGAATATAGAGAGCCCTTAATAATTGCCTATACTATTTTGGGGGGTTCCTTATTATAAATATAGTATAATGGGCCCCAAAACCCTATTCTAATTATTAAGGCCTCAATGTTAATGCGAGCTTTGTTTAGGCTTCAAGGCTTCAGGCCCCGGGTTCCTTGAAAGGGATCTACAAGGGGGTTCTATACAGGGGTTGAGGGTTTTAAGGTTCAAGGTTTTGGGGTGTCGGGGTTTAGGTGTTTTGGGTAAGGTTTGTGCTGAGGGCTGAAACTGGGGGTGTCTACGAATGCCCACGAAGAAACTGATAAAGGGTATTAGTTTAGGGCATGTGGAGTCTCAGCACTGTAGGGTTGCACGAATTGAGCAACTGTAACTCAGAGACACACTTGGTCACCCGGTTGATATGATTTTCAGACGGGGATGTCATTGTCATTGAATCGTCAGTGCACGCAGACTGGAACTCATGAACGTCAACGCTCGGGATGGCAAATTGTGCTTTTCGTCTCAGAAAGGCAGCTTCTTAGCAGACAAGCAGGACATCACTCGCTACATGTCTCATCAAAGCATCTGTCTTCTGTGGCATGCTACTGGTACATGTTAGCCAAGCAAACCTCGTTCGCTATGCCCCGACGGCCGAGGTGTGAGTCAAGAGAAACCAGGCGCGTTGGCTTGACAGCGTGACTCGTGCTGCCATTGGTTTCCAACCGAGCAAGACAGCGGGGCTGCAGTCCACTCGTAATTCGTCTCGGTTTGATGCGTTGCTTGCCACAGCCTTGTGCGGCACCAGGCCCCTTCAAGCCCGTTCGGACTAGTTCGGGCCATGTGTGCCCGAAGGCGCTGTAGGCTGTAACAATGCCCCGAGTTCTCAATATGTTTACCATATTTGGGCCTCAGGGCTGTTCAGGGTTCAGAGTTAGTGATGCTCTTGGGTTGCAAGTGTATTCAGGGATCGGGTTGCTCCAGGTCTATGTGTTTTTGCATGGGAGCTTCAGGAAGCAAGCACCCCCTGTCAGTATAGACCACAAAGAGTCGGACACCCCTAAACTCTGAACCCTGAGCCCTAACCCTGAACCCTAAACCCTGAACCCTAAACCCTAAACCTTAAACCCTGAACCTCTAAACCCTGAGACCTAAAAAATGCTTCGCACTTCTCGTGCAACCCGCGACATCCCTTCGGGTCCTCTTCAACTCCAGCTCTTTGCACAAGGTCAGAACTTCTAGTGTTTGTAGGTTAGGGTTCAGGGTTGCGGCTTATCTTTGCGTATAAGTGTATGTGTATATACATATATATATGTATATAACCAACCCCTGCATAAAAGCCCCAATGATAGAATACCGAGAGTTTCCGTGTTAGGCCCACAAGGGGTGCTTTACCTGGAGCTTGCTGATGGTCGCGGCTGGGCCTGGACCTCGCTTAGCGTAATTGTAGCTGGCACTTTTGGACTTGGTGACAATTGGTGGTTGTTACCATAGGGGCCTAAATAATTGCCAATACTATTGTGGGGGTTCCTTAGTATAACTATAGTATAATTATAGTATAATGGCCCTATTCGAATGATTCAGGCCCCTAATTTAGGACTTCGGGAGCATACAGTCTTAGCGGATCTGCGGCCACTTTGGCATAAAGGCTCTTCGCGTATCTACATTCGTGCAATTTCCGGTACTGCCTCATTCCACTCCTGGAGTTTGCGGATCGTTCGACGGCGTACCCTGCATCCGTATTCTCCTGGACCAAGCCGTGGACAACTTCACTTTGGAGTTGATTGTTCCGGTAGTATGTGGGCCTTAGCAATTCGAATAGGGTTTTGTATATTACAGCAAAAATACAGTGGGACTATATGTGTAGCACCAGGGCTCGGCAACATCGGCCAAGGTTCCTGAAGGTAACTAGGGAGTGGACACATGGAACGGCACGGTCGATTTTATTGTTATTATTATTGTTAGTATGATGATGATTAGCAGTAGTAGTAGTATGTTTATGATTGCTACTGTTGTTGTTATCACTATCAAGATTGTTATTCTTACTAGTACTACTGGTACTGTTTCGTATATTTTTACTATTTGACGGCTCTCGGCAGTTCTCCGAGGGCCGTGCGGAGCAAAACGCGATTTTACTGGAAAGGCCGCCAGATGTCTCGAGACAGCAATGGCAAGAGGATGCCTAGGGCTCCAGTTGCCTAAACAGCACGTTACTACGTTTGATGATACAATTCCTGCATTACCCATAATAAGGAATATACCGTAATTCCCATAGTCTAGGGTCATCAAGGTAATGCAGGATTTATACCATCAACCGTACCCATATGAGATGTAACCTAGAAACCCATTGTTTGGGTAACTCGAGGCCTAGGGGATGTTACATGCAGCTTAAATATTGAAGACAGTGCAGCGTTACAGCCGGAGGAAACTGGGACCGGGACCTGGGATGCAAAGAGAAGACGACATTTGATCACATCAATGGATACTACAACTACTACTGCTATAACTACTACCTGGGGAGGCGAACCTCTGTAAATAAGCATGAGCACACACTTCTGTTGGCAGAAGTGAGCGTTTGGCTCAGAAGTGTGCGTTTGCCCAAACCCCTACTTTTGAGGGCTACAGGTTTCAGGGTTAGCGGTTTTCAGGGTAGTATGGACTTCATATAATTCCGAACCGAGGCCCGACAAGAGCTGATATTTCCTGGAAACCCTGGATGTAATGACACAGAAAACCTGAAAACATGTACCTCAAGCGACCTCAATCCTGATATGATTTTCCCCGCGTAACAACCTAGAGCCCACAGCCTCAACATATCCGAAAGCTCCACTCTATGAGTGTTCATTTTTGCGCTGGCGATCGAGCTCAGCATCCTTGCGTCTTCAGGACCGTACCTGGGAAGCGTGTTTTGAGTTGGGCAGGTTCAGTGTTGATCGATCGATTATAGACCGTAAATACATCACAAACTGATGGTAGTGCCAAGCGCTGCAGAGTGACTCAGTCGAGCCATGAGAGATCGAGCATCTCAAAGGTTTCTTTATCCAGTGCTGTTTTCATGAATACCAAGTAGCGCTGTAGAGTCTTCAAAGCCACTGATCTAGGGCTCACTCTGCGGCTGATTCTTGATGTTCTTCCAACAAAGTCTTCGGACATAAATGTAGATTCAGCACAGGGATTGGTCGCTGTACCACTTTCCCGCCATTCCTCGTCGACCCTCAAAAAAACATGGTTCAGGTAGTGAGTCTTGGGCCGCAGCTTGAATAAGCATAATCCCTGAGAAAGGCACATAGAAACGAGACGGCTGTAACCAGTCAAAAATCGATGGCCACTTTCGATCACCATTCTGCAGTCCGCACTTGCCATGAAGAACTCGGCCTGAAAGCAAGTCTTCAAAACACGACCCATTGCAAGAGCACATTCCAAGACCTCTTGAAGAATTGGGTCGCCTGCAACCTTGTGCGCATAGTCCAGACATTGGAGAAGATGAATAAGGAACTTGAGCACGGTGGAAGTGTCTGAATTTTTTGACCATTTCCCCTCTGGAAACTCTCGTGTTGAGCTATAGCCTAGAAGATCTTCAGTCAAAAAACCACAGTGCAGCCTTTTGTGTGTGCTCTGCATCCAACTGCGCAAGTCGGAGTTGAGACACTCGAGGTCTCTGGCCACCCCACGCTGTGCGTAAATCACTTTGATGGCATGCATTAGGGCGCTCGCGGTAAAATCCTGGCCTACCCCGGCGTGCCAGATGTGGAAAAGATCTGGCTTGAAAAAGGCTGCCGCTGTATCGGCCTTGTCGAGCAGCATGTACTGCAGAATTGCACCACCATTGCCATCCCATGGCAATGGGTTGTTCAAGTGACAAGTCTTCAACCATTCAGGCTCGAGCAAGCCCAGATGCTCAAAAGGAATGGCTATGCCATGCTCCGGTACTTCGTGGCCTGCGTGACATAACCAGCAACATCCCTTCTGTGGCTTCCTTGAAGAGAAAAACTTACGAACATTATGAAAAGATCGATTGGTCTTGCCAACCTTCTTGACAAATGGGGAGTCCCCAGTGAATCCGAGAATCATGACCCGCCACGTGGACCCAGCAGCCTGAAAGCCCTCGTCAAAGAGTGATTTCAAGCTCTCACTCCATTTCTCCATGAGATCATCGAAGATTTGAGGATCAGTTTTAGCCACCAAGCTGCTGACCACACCAAACAGGAACCGAGTGGCCCCCGAGTTTCCTTGCAGGTTGATGCCGAGCTTGATGTCAGTTTCTGCAGGTCGCTTCGAGCTTAAGTCACAAGGGGCCCCCCTGGACCCACTACCAAGCGCTGGAAACATGGACAATATCTCGATAGGATCCTTTTTGTATCCGCGGCCACCATCTCCATGCAAGTAGTAAGGGATGAGGTGCTCGAAGTCAAGATTTTCGTCGTTGTCGAATAGACTGTGTTGGGGGTGTACAGCTTGAAACTTCTTCCAAAACAAACCAAGTGCTTCATGCGCCAGGAGCACAGGTACCCCCAACACTCGATGCAAGTAGCCCTCACGACTCAAAGTTTCCAGTGTGGTTTTGGGGCTGAGAAAAGGGTACCTGTCGATACTGCCAGCCACTGTCCAGCTAAAACCAATTGGCACAGTTAGCCCATATTTGCAGAGCAGTGCAAACAGCGGCGCATCAGCACTAGACAACGATATGTTTGCAATCTTGGCTAACAGCTCGCAAGGATCCCTCTTCACGGCTGCACGCGCGTCGGTGACGAGGTCTTTGGCCGGCACCTTGGCAGAGCAAAATCTCTAGATTCTGCACATATATCGATCGAACATGTGCAGTGGCTTCAGAAATGCAGGGATCAAGCCGCAACAGTCTGGACATGACATGTGTGCATCAGGATTGTCACGCAATCGGGCTTTTGCTTCGGCAACTGAGAGCACTTTCAGATTTCTCAGCTTGGGTATGTGAAATCACACACACACACAGCAGGTATCGATGAACTTTGTTCAGCCAATCATGCTAGAATCGGCTTGCGCTGCGCAGCACTTGTAGCTACGCAATATGCAAAATATGGAGGCGGGAACCTAGGCGAAAAGTCTTTTGCTCGCATACTCTCCCCACCCAGTTGTTTGTTTCGGCAGCATCGGCCATTGTCATGAAACTCGGCAATGAGAGCGGCTTCCAGCATCTCCAGCATGGCCAGCAGTTCTACTCGGCAAACCTCGTGTATGATAACGAATGCTTGAAAATTCTGCTCGTAATAGCTTTCCCGCCGTTGAAGAGGATTCGAAGTCAGGCCAATCTTAAACACACAAAGTGATGTCCCACCATTTTCTCCCCGGATGCAATTCACAACATTCACGCAATGCCACAAAATACGTGATGCTAGTGAAGTCTCGGGAATCACTCTCCGATCAAGGTCAGCTATGGAACGGCCCGGTGACGAACGTGAGGAGCAAGGCTCCCTGGTGGTCACAGAAGCAGCCGAGCTAGGAGAAGCAGCCATCTCAACATCACTGTAGTGCTGACTCATCTCATCTTCGGATTCACTCCATGGGAAAATAGCCAGTTTGGTTGTTGTCGTCATGGCCACACGTCGATCAATTCAGATGCTTAGCATTGTGGGGCTCTCAAAGGCTACGACTTTGCACTCCGAAACAGCTGATCAAGCATTCAAACAAAATCCGGCTACTTCAAGAGCTGCTTGCATGGCATGGCACAGGTGCAATCAGCGTCGACAAACGATGGTACATATCGGCCGGGGACCCGGCACCTTTGCCGTACTTCACAGCAATCAAATAGACTTGCTCGCTGATCACGGGGGTAACAGAGCCTGGCATGGGCAACTAGCTCAAAATTGGCGATTCCAACATCCATTGGGATCCTGCTGTGCTTGTTTCTGGGAGACAAACCGAGGGTTTAGGGTGGGGCTGTGACAGGCCTGGCATTTTTTTGAAAGTGGGCGGCAGATGAAATTAGGGGTTTTAAGATACATAGTGTATTCAGGGTTCAAAGGTCACAGACATCGAGTATGCATGAGTACATTCCTGAGAAAACATCCCAACGGAGCCTATCATCTGTATCATGCACTCGAGGCCCCCGGCATTCAAGAAAGCCTGCCCCCAGCAAAGCTTTTGCTTGATCCTGCCTATAAGTCATGACCCCCTGGAGATCCACGTGTTCATCACTTCAAAGATTTCAGAAGTACACATGGGCCCGGCCAGACATTGGCAAAGCAATGCCTGCATCTAGCTCAGTTTAGCTGGCATATGCAACATATATGCTGACCACCACAATCACAACAAGTATAGACTCTGCACGACCACCTATGTACTTAAGAACTATATTGTTGTTGTCCCGGGTTAGATACTTCAGCATGAATACAGTAGTTTCTGAAAGTTAGTATGCCAGCCGAACTTCTCCCCAAGAAGTGCTTCAACTTCTTACATGGATGTAGTGGAGCCCTGGGCGTCCACATAAATGCCAAAACACGTCATCGTACATCTTGTCGCAGCTAGTGTCTTATTACCTGCAGATATGCATGGTTGTAGCACAAACATTAAGCACTGCACACAGGCCTAAAGCCCTAAGCTGGACATCCTACAGTCGTATCACGGGTGATCGGAGCAGATGCTGCAGGATGATGTACGATGTGTCAATGGCAATCCCTAGCTAACTTCGGAACACTTGAAGACCAACATGGCCGAACACGGTCTTCAACACAGCTGTAGCATCGAAGACACAAAATCAAAAGCCACAGCCCACATCCCGGCACCGAGGATGAGCTCACTCATCCTTCTTGGCAGCCTTGCGCGCCTTGGCCAGCAGCTGCCTCGGAGGAGCAGGTTATCCCCATATATTCCTAGAATCCTAGAGTGATTGATCATTGCATAGCCATAGGTCGGGATGATTTTAGGCCTGGGGTCCTCGAAATTGAAGGTAGGACACTTTATTGCAGCAGTTCGGATCCGTCTTCAATATAATAGCTATACGGATATTGTAATACAGCTTTTAGAAGGGTTGCCAAAACTTATATTTGATGTCACATACGTTTCTGCTGTTATATGTGGCAGTCGGGTGAAGAGAGGCCGGCCAATTAATCCTAGGTCTAAATTTAAAAGCCTACAAGGATACCCAGGATGGTCCCCTATATACATATACTGCCCCACTAAAACCCAAAACTTGTAACGTCGAATTCCTCCTCTTTAACTCTTCAACTCGAAGCTATGAACCTGGATCCTACATGTTCGGCACATACAGACCTTTATCCTCTTGACCCTGTAGGGTCATACACAGCAATGACATCCACTTCGGCTGAATCTATGTTCTCTCTTGCCATGTATTTCTCTGAATCCCAGCTAGGTTTGGTAATGGCGTCATAGGGTAAGGAAAATTAAGATAAATTCTGTACTAGGGGTAGATCGGTTGACATAGAAAGGTTGGGGATGTGGGGCTAGGATTCCGAAAGCTTTATGGGCCGTGGGATTTTTAGATACATTGATCGAGGCCGGGTGTGTAAGCCAGGATAACTTTTGCACGGGGAACATACACACTAGATGCACTTGAGAAGGCTCCGGACAAAATTTACCGGTTGGGTTCATCTATGTTGTACGAATCCAAAGCATGTGGCTGCCCCCTGCTGGAAGTTCGAAACCCAAGATACACCCTTCTCCAAGCCTAGCCATCCTAGCTTCCCTTACCCAACCTGGCCCGGAAAACCCACAAACCTCTTTACCTAGAGAAACTCGCTAGCGGAACTGAAGCCTCACAATCCTTGATTATTGTCAGCTTACGTGCACGTCTGATCCAAATCCTAGAGGCTCTTAATATTCTGACATGCATAGAACGATGTACGAAGCTAGTGAGAATGCTCTGATCACCCATGTATAGATCTGAGCTGACCTAGTGACCCGAGCACTGAGAGCAAAGCCTATTGGAAGCCTCCAGCGCCGAGGCTCTGGACATCCTGGGCTGCATACGGATGTGCATGTGACTCAGACCACATGGGTTAAAGTGTTCTGGTCTCGACATGAACATTTGATGATCTGAATTCTTAGACAAGCTGCAGCTTCTGAGCTCTGAGAAAGTAGGCTTTGACCTCACATTGAAGCCTCAGTGTTGTAAGGATCCAGACTGAAAGATGTGACGGGTTGCATGATGGAAGATTAAATTAGAGTGCAAGCCGGTAGCTTGTCGGAGTATCCCGTCGTGTTGCCTTCTGCCTTCGCCTCTGACATCTCATCATAGAGAGTGTCGAACTCCTTCAGCATGGTCTCCATCTTCTTGATGGCCCTCAGGTCTGGCTACCATACGCAGATATATCAGGCGGGCACCCGGGAACCGAGAGTCCGCACACTGGAGAAAACATGCATGCATGCCGGCATATTAATGCACGAGAAGACACCCAGAAGCTTTGCTATCTGTGGCACCACAAACACGGATCTTCTCGAGCATCGTGTCCAGGGAGTTCTTAGCCTTGAGCACATTTTTCGAGTACTCTTTCATCTGAGATGCAACCTTAATCTGTGCATGGGCATAATTGCACATCAGCTACAGTTCATGTGATGCCAGGTTGGCAATCGTGCAAGACAGAATCCAGGAGGCACTTTTGTGGCAGTCTCCTTCAAGATTCTTCGGGTTCCTATGCACCATTGGATCATCATCGGAGAAGTCGAAGGCATCGACATTAACCCTTGGGACCATCTCCAAGTCACCCTCATTCTCACCCTCGTACTTCTTTTCGTGGCGCATTTCCTCCAAGTCCTCTTTGGTCAATGTTCCAGAAGTTCTCGTGTTGACCCAGTATTCGAGAGTCTCATCATCGTACTCACATGTCCTTTGTCGAGCAGAGAGGCTGTCTTTATCTAGGGACATAGGATTTGCACGCGGCTCCTAGAGTTGTTTCTACGCATGCTGATCTGTAGGCAAATATCGATCGATTTGTGAAGGGTAGATCCATGCATGCATGCAATGATAGGCCGGATTGAAGACAGTGAAACCCATACACGGCAGCCCGCAACCCCGGCCACGGCCACGGCCCCATACAGAAGCCATAGCCCTGCAACCCATATCCTTGAAACCCAAGAACCTGTAGCCCCGCAGCCCCGCAGCCCGGCAGCCCCACAGCCCCGCAGCCACACAGCCTCGTAGCCCCTTGCCTCGTGCCCCCCTCCCTCGCCCTGTCCCCCTGTCCGGAGTTTTCTGCCATCCTGCCCCCCAAACCTGCTCGCTTGCCCCCCCNCCAGTGCTCCCAAAATGACAGTTGAATGGGGTTCTCACGTATACTACATAACGAAAACTACAGCCCCGCAGCCTCGTAGCCCCGCAGCCCCGTAGCCCCGCAGCCCCATAACCCCATAGCGGCCATAGCCCCACAGCCCCGAAATCTCACAAATGACAACCCCACCAAGCACAGAAGCAAACACACAATTACAAAGACCCAAAGCCTGCAGCCTTGAAGGCCAGCACACAAATGGGCACTGAGCCAAAATACGAAGCATATACACACACACACACACACAGACAGGCAGACACAGGCACACAGACAGACACCAACACGCAGAGACACACAACGGGACAAACAGGCACACTCATATACCTATAGACGGACACGCACTGATGCACACACACACTCTTGCAAGCACACACGGACACACACGTGCACACAATTATATAAATCATCGAGTCAAACACAGATATGCGCACACACACACAGACAACCATACATGCAGACGAACACACAAAATCACGAACACAGACGCACAGAAGCACACACAGACGCACCAACAGACACACACACACATAAAGAAACACGCTTGCTCTAACAGCACATACACACAAAAATGCACACAAAGACAGAAACACACACGCCGACAAATGCTGGCGGACACACATACACACAGTCACATGCATAAACCATGCACATACCCACATGCACATCTATGCCACACCACCAGCAACCGAGTGGGATGACGATACAATGCCGAGCCGCCGAACAAGACCTTTCTTCTCAGCCCAGGCAACGATCTTGTCGGTGCGGCTCCTGGGCTGCCCAGTCGATGGCGGGTTTCTACAAGGCACCTGTGTCCTTAGACTAGCTAGGATGTTTAAGTTCTTATATAATTGATTATAATTAAGGGGGTAGCATAAAATGCAAGCAGGGTTCTGCGAGTAGCCAAGCTCAGTCTTCATATCATCTTTGCTGTAAAAGCCGCCTTTAACTTCCAGCTTCTTGCTTCGTCGAGATAGAGTCATGATAGTCAAAGATTCCATGAAGACAGCCTTTGGGCTACTCCTGCATCGATCAATAGCATCATTAGTGCATGCATGCATGGTCATTGTAGGCTAAAGCTCCCACCTTGACCCCTCCGGACTTGCACCACATGCGGAAAAGTGTATCTCTGCCTTTGGACACATCTTGCCACATCTGGAACACGTTCTCTGGCACTTCAAGGTTACCAGAGCCCTTCTTGGGCGAGCAGATCCGCCGAACCTTTTCTTTCTCTGTTTTAGAGAGGTCCTTGAACTGAGTCACACGAGGGGCTTCATCCTCATCGGAGTCCTGCGCGGCCTGCTTGTTCGATTCGGGGGTTTTCGTACCCGTCGTCGTCCCACTCTTGGCCTGCTTGTTCAAGTCGGGGGTTTTCGTAGCCGTCGTCGTCCCACTCTTGCCCGGGGATGCAGGCAAGGGTCTCTTTGAGCCTCGAGGGGTTGCTTCCACCATAGCTACAGCCTTGCCAGGATGTCCAGCAGGCTGCTGCTGGCTCTTGGGTTCGGGCTGCTCCGTGGATTCCTGGGGCTTGGCTCTTTAATGCATGCATATCATGATATATAGGAAACCCATTAATTAAGATCGTACATATATGCACACATGAAACCAAGCTGCCGGAAGCTCCTGGCTCTGGGTGTTGCGAAGCTGATGGATCTCCATCTTCTGTTCTAGGAAAGCAGCTTGTAGCAATGCAAACTTGTTCAGCAGCTCCTACCAGAATTTTTTTCAGTTGTACGTGCACATATCATATACTGCCTGCATGCGTCCTAGATGCCGACTGACCGACAATATGAGATCGACCCTCACTTGAAACACAAGTGGTCCTGGTGAAGAGCAGGGTCTGAGGGCTGCGAAGGGGAAGCTTTCGGAGGCATCGGGGGGCAACGAGGCTGGGAAGATGCACTTGGAGGATCCCGTGGTTCTTCTTTAACCTAAGATGCACGCATAGATGCACCCATGGATCGATCGTATGTGTGCATGAGCATAAGAAAGACATTGGTCACATGCCCCACAGCCTCAACTAAGATAAGATCACACCCTGGCTGGTGTGTCTGGGGAGAGAACACGAAAACATCATTTGCATCGAAGAGATCGTGCAATCCCAGGCACTTTGACAAGGTTCAGTGCTTGCAGCTGCGACTCTGTCCCGGGCTCCGTCTTCACGTCAGAGGAGGCAATGTCGATGGCCTTTTGCAGCTCCTGTGTCGAAATGGAAGGATTGTATATTTCATGATGCAACACATACTAGCTGTATCGAACATGTGTGGCTCCATACTATATGGATCATGTACCGATCTCCACACAGGCGTGACATCATATGCTGCATGCATTACAATCCGACAATCCTGGGCCACATCCTTCAGCTTAGTGATATCACCCTCCGAAGCAGCACGCAGCAAGAAGGAAACACCGGATGTCAAAGTGGCTGCCGAATGGCAATCCCGCTTAAGGGCCATGGCGTTCACGAGCACCAAAGAGCGTGCTCGGAAGCAAAACACGTTGCGGCCTGCGCAACCCCTACCAAAATCAGCCCTGAAACAGAACCATGCGTAGCGTGCCTAAAAGTGTGTGTTGCGTGCCTAAAAGTGTGTGTTGCGTGCCTAAAAGTGTTTGTTTGGTTTTGGCCAAATTGCTCATTTCGGAACATAGTTGCGTAGATCTGTTTTGGGGGCTTCCAAATCAGTTGCAGGTCTGAGCCGCTCTCTCCGCAAACCCTGCAATCGGCAACAGAACAGCAAGAAAACACGCTAGCTCGAATAAGGCCCGCAACCCTGAAGCCCAGCCCCACTGAAATACGCAACCAAAGGAAAACCGAGGCCCGCAACCTGCATTCCCATGCACAGCCTGGCAAAAGCCACTGAAGCCCGCAACCCTCAAACCCGCAACCCCGAGGCCCCAACCCTGAAGCCCGCAACCCTGAAGCCCGCAACCCTGAAGCCCCATAACCCTGAAGCCCGCAAC
>BGNK01000768.1:45741-144496 GCA_003297005.1 Symbiodinium sp. clade A Y106 | reverse complement strand
CAACCCTGAAGCCCGCAACCCTGACACCTGCAACCCTGAAGCCCACAACCCTGAAGCCCGGCAACCCTGAAGCCCGGCAACCCTGAAGCCCGACAACCCTGAAGCCCGCAACACCTGAAGCCCCAACCCTGAAGCCCGCAAGAAGCACGCAAGCCACCTGAAGCCCCGAAGCTCACAAGCCCTGAAACCCACAGCGACTGAAGCACCTGACCCACAGCCATGCATAGATCGAAATCGACCACCCCACAGAGCCTCAAACAAGCCCTGAAATCCTTAGCCACGCAACCCTGTGAAGCACACATAGCTCGATCACTGGTGGCCGCAGCCTGTCCTTACATATATAATAAGCCGGCCCACATACGCGTAATTAAGTACAGCACTGGAACCCTGAAACCTGCAGGCGGTACAGCCCTGAAACCCAGAAGCCACACAGCTGAAACCCACAGGCCGTACAGCCCTGAAACCCGTAGCCTTCTATACATCCCGGCATGGAACATGCGGTCGTACAACCCTGAAACCCTGAAGCCCACAGCCTTGAAGCCTATATATATATATATACTCGATCGATCCTAGCTATGGCAATCATCACGGAAGTATATGCACACGTGCATGCATATACACACATGCACTCGTATATTGATCGATCGATGTGATCGGTCCTGCAATCTCGTCGATCAATTACATCGATCGATCAGCAGGTGAAGCCATGGGCCCCGAAGCCCTGAAGCCACTAGCCAGGCCTGCGTGAAACCCCTTTAGTGCCCCCAAATCTCTAGAGCATGATACTAGCTATAGAGCATGCATACCAGGGGCTGAGATTCATTAATGCCGGTACATGCAACTCTGAACCCGGCATGCCTCTTTAAGAATTCTCTTGCCATCTATGACCTGGACCGATCGAAAAAAACAGCTAGGCTCTTGGGTTTGGGGTTTCGGGTTCTGGGCTTTGGGTTTACGGGTTTGGGGTTTAGGGCTTTAGGTTTGTGGTTTGGGGGTTTCGGGTTCTATAGGATTTGAGGTTTATAGTAATCGATCGATCACCGACCAACCTAATGAAGCTCTATATATGAAATCTCCTCCGAAATACTTGGTTACAGGAGTAGATCGATACTAATTGACATAGCCAACAGATCTTTCGAAGGCCTGCTTACCCGGCTTATAAGATTCATTTAGCCGATTTTTATGGAGCGAACCATAACACTATTCTCCACAGCAACTGAAGGACGGAACCATCAAGCCTGGAGGTCTCCAAACCTATGAAGCAAACCTGCAATAGGAAGTCCATCGTCCAGAAAGCAGCATGCAACGCTATATCGAACCCTCGGCCCAAAATCACCTCAGCACACGTACTCTACGTAGGATTATATCGATACCGAGTTTAAGCTCCGAAGGAATCCCGATGCACATAAAGCTTATTCAAACACCTCACATCAAGAAACATCATCGAGAATATTCGGCTCAGATATTAAAAGATGCTACGACTCCACTCACCCCAAAACCTATATAGTTCCCGAGAGCCAATTACCCCTGCGACCACTATCACAAAACCGGCTTCTACAATATAGCATAATATTGCATTATCAGAGGGCTCGAGCTATGTAGATATGCAATTATATTGTCATATGCAGTACACAGCTCGATTTAACTAAGATATTGACTCCTTTGCGATTTGGGCGGCAGACCTGTATGTGGGCTGCTGGGTTGTGGTTCTTGAGGTGACGTGTCTTCTCCTTCGGGGTTCAGAGGAAGTTTCTTGTTTGTGTGTATTGAGGCTTCAGGCACATTCCAGCTTGAGGAATTTTGCAATTGTGCAACTACTGTCTCGAAATTACAGACTTAGTTAGGGGCTGTGAAACAACGATATAGGATCTCAATCGGGTCAACAAGGCAAGGTCGCTTCAAGCAAGAGTTATGTAGACTAGCAGTGGGCCCCACAAGCTACAGAGTCCATCGAAGTCCTTAAGATTGGCTAGAGAGACTGGTATTCATATACGTACAAAGAGCACAAACCCCTCCCTCTTTTGCATGGATACCGAAACACAATATTGCATGCCAATTAAACCAGCTGTGAGAAACCCAGGCTACAGCAAAGCAGCCGTGGCGCATCACATGGATCTTCCAAGGCTGGCCAGGCTCTGTGCCCAGGCAGCACAGATAAGATAAGATCACTGCAGATTAATTTTTGCAGTGCACCACGTGCACGGACCTAGTGGGAGATGTGCCGGCAAGCACATGCATGAGGTCGTCCATGCACATGCATGTAGATGCATGCAGTACACAGACACATACATGCATGCATCATATACACATTTCATATACCATGTGAACTGCACATGCACATGCATACATAGACTCAAGTGCATGCATGTATAGACATGCATGTTGCATGCTAGGTCAAGAGCATGTCACATGAACCACCGGCCCACATCCATATACTACTAAGCAAAATGCGTATTAGGGAAACAACCCTTCCATTCGAAAGGCACAACCAAGCCTTTGGCTCCATAAAGGTACTTAAGCAAATCTGGAAGGCCTGCATCAGCCCAATCATCCGTATCCATGTCTAAGTTCTGAAGCTTCTGAATGGTCGAGGCATCCACCATCGAAACTGGGCGAAGGGCCGGGGAGGCATTGAAGTTTCGGAGCAACTCGGCCATGTGCTTCGCGAAGCTATCCGTGTAAATCCTGGGCCACGTCTATGGGATGTTCAGGGATTGTGGATGTGATTGCACTTGGTTGACCTTGCATATTATAGCTATACAATACAACAAACTGCATGATTGATTTTCTGACTAGCTAAACTGAGGCCAAATCTGAGTCGTCTTGAGAGCAGCATTGCCCGTGAAGCTGACACGGCCATGTTTACCGAGCTTGCGGTTGACTGTCTGCACACGACCGTAAAGCTTGTCTTGCCGAGCCTTGAAAGCAGATGTCAATTTGCCTCGAAAGAATTTGTGGATTTTCGGATTGCTGCTCCATAGAACTGTCCGCTTAGGACACCGAGAGCCAAAGTGCATCATCCACATTCTGCACACGTACACCTCCAAGGCAGGGCTCAGAGGCTGTTTTCGGGGTAGTGCATTAATATTGGCAAGCATATACAACTATAGGGTTACAATTTTCCTTTTTATGGCCTTGTGCGTTGTACAGAGCCACTGGAACTTTGGATGGCGCCAGATCAGGGAGGATCCTGGTTGCTCGATGACCCACGATGCTTGCATAGCCACACACAGAAGCGAAACCAGCACAGTCCTGACAAGGCACTAGCTGTGGGTGGGCTGACTTGTGCAGGACAGAATAGGCTAGTCACTAGAGTCTGTATGTAGGGTAAGGTAGCACAGTTGCTAGGGTTCTGCATGCATCCTCTGCTCGAATGATGATCATCGATTGACCTGTATAGCTATATTGCACACATGAATTTCAGCTAGACAACCCTTTTGTTTGGGGGGGTGTCCTGCAAAGCTGGCTGTTGCCCATAGAAACAAAGGCCATGTCTTCATTGCCGAGAGGATGCAAGAAAGATCTCTGGCTTGTGGCTCGGCAAATTGATACCCAGCTAGAGCACTGTAGCCCTTGCCACAACGTGAAGCCTGAAGTCTTGGCCATCAGAACCGACAGAAGGTGCAACCTCGACTTCAGCAACAGCTGCAATCACACTTGAAGACTGCCTGACATTCGATATGTTTCCAGCTACATTACGGACTGAGGCTAGATCGCAAATCCAGCTGGTGTGCAGATGTCCATGCAACGGTGGTACTCGATATCTAGTCGTGCAGCACCAGGTCCATGCACGGCCTCAATCTCCCGAGTCATGATTCCCTGCCCAGCGTAGTGTTCACAGAAATACAACTCCTGGCACCAAGTATGCATCTTCACGAATTGATCATAGGATGGCTAGATAGGTCTGCACGAGTCCTTGTTCAAGGCAGACATCAGTCGAGTATTGAACACCAGACACAAAATCGCGAGGATGAAGGCCTGCGTCAACATGTTTTGTCCAGAGTAGCTAGGATCTTATGAGGCTTCGGGTTTCCTTTCTAGCAGGATCACACAGCATGGCATACAAATAGGTTCCTGAGCAAGTCTCCCTGGCAGTGCATGTGTGCTTGCCATTCAGATCTATATCATGTGTGTTTGGTAGATTAATGATTTGTATTTCAACAGCTGCATGTCTGTATTCTGATATGAAAACAAAGTCCCGGCCTTCGGAGCTTTCACCCGTATGAGGTTGTCTACAAGGCGATACAGCTCCATGGCGATAGACCAGGACACAGGGACTTGAGCTGAAGGCATCAAGCTGTTTTGTGAAGTGCAAGTATGTGCATACACTATCTGCAGAATGCACTGCAATTGGCTTTGGCATCAGAAGTCATATAACTGGTGAGATATGCACACACTGCACAACTCAATTGAAAGTGGGGCCCAGCACCACTGCAACACATGCAAGACGTGCCTGATGACTCGAGGGTGTCATCACTCTGATAATCAGGACGGCGTGATCGGTCCACTGGCATCTGGCACCACCTGCGTGCGGCGTGGAGGCTAAAATGGGCTCTCAGCTGCAGGCAGACCCCGACATTCAGGAACAACCTTGCTGCAGATCACACATCAGTCTGTCCTAGAGCAGACAAGCTCAATTTAAGCACTGCAAGGAACATTTTGCCCCTGTTGTAGCATCGCACTGCTGCAAAAAGGCATGCCTAGATGCATGCACGGAAACCTTGAAATGGGATCGGCAGCTCGAGTGTGGCACAAGCAAAACGCCAACATTATTGCAGGAGTTATACTAGGTGAAGCTAGAGATTGCATGTGCAATGTGACCTTTGACAAGACCAATTAATCGAATACTTCAAGTACCATGCAAATGACACATTGAATTATTGAAGTCCTTGGGTATTGTTCGTTTCAGGCACTTGTGCGGTAGCTGCCGATCGAACATGAAATCATGGTGGCTGCTGCATCACCCCGCGGCAGCCAAAGCTAAGCCACTCGATAACACATCAGTGAGCTGCATCAGCTGCGTACTTACGAAGCTTTGCTTCGTACTTCTTCTTACTTGGGCACTGTACAAAAAAGTCTTCCCCTTCCGAGGTCCATATCTTGCCTCGAGCATGAAGTCACATGCATGCATGTTATGCATGAAAACAGAAACAGCATTGATTGGATTTGTGCAAGCGAGAAACTGACTCTGTCATCAATCAAGAAATCATAGGTCATTGCCCGCACCGTCGCAGCCCAGCCATCTGCATCCTCCACCGGCGACTCCTTGACTTCACCAGCCACATACCGCCAGAAGGCATCCTGCAAGTCGACAGCACATGCATACAATCAAAGTATCTAACGTTCGAAGACTCCAAGACACACACATGTATATAGTTACACATGCAGAAGTGAAAGTCTCCTCCATTTTCGAATGGTTGCTCAGAAAGACTCGGACCCTGTCATTGTAGGCATCGCGGATGGCACAGAACTTCGCCCTGTAGTAGGCCCGTTTCCCGCAGTACCGACGGGCAAAGGTCGGGACCTCCTCCTCGTCCTCGGCCTCCGGCTCACACTCCTGAGGCTCCTTCTCCTCAGGCTCCACCGGCTCTTCCGTGGACTTGGCTCCCTTGGATCTCACACGCCGCGACGGTGCTTCCCCGGCGGCACTCGAAGCGGCACTGGCTTTGCGGCCTGCCGCAGCCCGACTCGAGCCCTCACCATAGTACTCAGTCGCATCATCCTTGGGGTCTGTGGAACCATCCTTCTGGACCTTCTTCACCTTCTTCATCTTCTTCATCACCTTGAGCTTCTTGAAGCGGCCCTTGGATGCCGATCTGGAAAACTTGCCCGTCGTGGCCTTGGCCTTGGAAGGTTTCTCCCAATGCCCATCATAGCCCCAGTCAGCGTCCCAGTCTCCAGACCAGTTTTCACCCCATGCTTTGTCGTCCCATGCACTGTCATCCCACTCAGCGCTTGCCTTGCGCTTGCCCGTCGCCTGGGACGGTGGAGCGGCAGCCTTGGTCTTGGACTTCGGGGTGGCTTTGGCCTTTGCTTTGCTCTTCGGAGCGGATTTGCCTTTGGCGGGCTTCTCCAAATCCTTCTCATCATCGGTAGCCTTGGAGTCGTCGGCCTCCGTGGGCTTTGCCTCCTTGCCCTTCTTGGCAGCAGTCAACCCAAGCTGGTCCCTTCGAGTCACCACTTGAGCAGACTCAGATGTACAGCAGAATGAAACAAACATGCAATCTGACGGGAAGACAGCTAAGATGATGCGTGGCTCCAAACATGCACACACTCTCTACTTAAGCTTAGCAGCAGGCTTCTCAATGTGCTCAGATCTACGAAGTTTCTCCTCCAGCCCCTTTGCCATAGCCTCATGCTCCTCTTTCTCCCTTGTCACCTGGGCCGCTTCAACCCTGGCAGCGTGCTCAAGCTTTTGCTGCTCGAGCCACGAGTTGACATAATCCTCCGGTGAAGCTACCCACGGTTGGGTCTCCAGGGTCTCGGAGTTCAATGAACCTGGCCAGTTTCAGAGAACGAAGCTTTGTTCATGCTAGCAAGTTCATCATGGATCCTAGCACAACCTCGGCATGGGTAGCCACTTGATGAATCGATCCACACACCGGGCCTTTGCTACCACTAGCAGTGGAGGCTTCAGAAACACGATCGAAGTTGAGCTTGCGCTTCGCACTCTCGCAAGCATGCCTTAGCGAAGTATGTGATCACATGCATGCATGTATATGAATGAACCTCAATCTCGGTTTTGCAGCTGAATTGAATTCGACAAACATAGGTGAGTTGCAACTTGCCATTCACAATGGCCAAGACCTCTTTAAGTTTCACGGGGTCCATTGTCGCGAGTTGTGCGGCAAGCCCTGAAGACTTGGAGGGAGGAGTCCGCAGCGGTGCCGGCCTGTAGCTGATGAACTCCTCAATGCCAGTTGAAAGCAGGACCATGTAATGCTTTCGATCGAAAACGAAACATACACACTCAAGGCACAGTAACAAGTTTCATGCTGGTATTGAATCAAGGCACAGGGCTTCCAGGAGACAAGCCATTCATCAGGGGCTTTTTTTCCGGGCTCTTAGCATCGTGATCATCCCCCTCATTGGCATGATCCGGCAAAATCTGGCTGTGGATTTCCGTTCCATCCACAGCTGGGGCGAGATTTTCCTCCGACTCAGCCAGCTGCTGCTCCTTGAACCCATCTGAAGGCTTTGCCGCCTGTTTCTTGCTTCTGATGAGGCCCTTGTAGCTCTCCGGGTCCAAGCTAAACCCCAACAGCTTCTCCAACTCAGCTTGAGGAGGGGCTTTCAGGCAGGATTCTGCAGGCAAGGGTGATGGCGACTCGAAATCCTGCGACGCTTGGCGCAAAGACGACCTCAGTGACTCGTCGTCAAACATGTCGTCACTCGACTCCTCGTCACCTGCGTCCGCACGGGCCTTCGGAGACTTTGCTAATGCACAGCGTCCTTCCTAGATTGAGCAATCGGGATAATCAGCATGACCAAGCACAAAGTGAATATCACCAGACTGCACATGTACGAAATGACTTTATGTGCCCACACAAGATGCAAAAACACGCTGCTGCATTCGATGCTAAGTTCCGCATATGCTTTCGACACCGCTTCAGCCAGATCGAACACCATTGCACGAAGATCGTCATCCTGATCACCACCGAACACATGTCATTAGCATTTTTGTAGAAGCACTGAAAACAGGATTCAATGAATTCTGTTATGTCCCATCCATGGCACACGTGGTATCTCCCACAAGCTCCACTTTCTTTTGATCGCCGTGAGCATGGACTTGATAATTTCGGCCGACTTGTTGATGTTTCGTTCTTTTCTCAACTTTGCATCGGTAGTGTCCTTCTTCTCATCATCGGATGCTGCTTCTGAGTCATAAAAGCACCGGCACGCTTCCTTGATGAGATGGACTGGCTTGCGTATTCTACCACATTCTGCCATCCTTCGGGTGAATGGACGAAGCAGTGAAATATTCAGTTTCATATTCGAGAGCGTAGGTGAGATGTGGCTCCTTCCTTTGCTGTCCACAAGCAGAACACTTCGACTTCGCGCACGTTTTCGAAGACTCCGGTGTTTCTCCCAGTCCCTCACACATGGATTGAAGCACAGCATGCCTGTCGGCAATAACGGATCGAGATCTTGAACCCCAACTGCGACCATGATCTCAAGAATATGCAATCCCAAAAGCCGATCATAAATTGCAGAGCAAATCAGAAGCTTCCACAGCAAGGGGGAGGGCTGACCTGATCTGCAGGATGCCGGCCACCACCGCCGCAGCTGCGCCCCACACCTGGCTGAGCTTGCCGAGTTGGGGAATGATGGAAAAAGGTTATCACAAAGTGCATGTGTTTGTAAGGGCATGCCAGCACGGCCCCATCTGTGAAGTCGATCTTCACGAGGAACACACATGCCAGCACAGGTTTCCGGGCAAGTTTATGTGACCAGATTCTGCAGTATGCTTTTGGACCGCCTGCTGGATTTGATCCTAGACGATTCATTGGGGATATATAATCTACAATCATTCACATCTTACGTATCGGCCTGTGCCTGGTGACTGATAAATCGAGACAGCTTGGATTTCGGAGCCTCTTGAAGGAATCTAAGCTTGCACTTGTCGGGTGCCGAAATGGGGTTTCAGAAGGTGGTCTGAAGCGATTTCTCTTTCAGGGATGGGGGGCCCCGAGATAACAAAAGCATGCGTTTGGCCAATTCGTGTGCGTTCGCACAACATGACAGAAATAACCATGTGTTCCCATTCACAGGTACTGCTACTTCCACCACTAGTAGTAGTAGTAGTAGTAGTAGTAGTAGTAGTAGTAGTAGTAGTAATAGTAGTAATAACAACAACAACGGACATCGAAATACACGCACTTATTCGTGTGCATATGTATATATATAATTATATGTAGGGTCCCCCCAAGATCTGCCCCCCACCTGTTCCAATCGATTCTACAGGTTGGAAGTTTGGGAATGGTTTGAGGACTACAGTGTTTTGGCGCACCCCACGTCCCCAAGAACCACCGCTGCGGTAGATCTGGCGGGGCGGGGGGAGCATATTATATATATATATATATTTCTGCGCACATGTATGTATATGTATATGTATGTATATATATATAGAGAGAGAGAGAGAGAGAGAGAGAGAGCGAGAGAGAGAGAGAGAGAGAGCGAGAGAGATAGAGAGAGAGAGAGACATGATGATTTTCATGCTGACCTCAAGCCATTCTGGAACCGGCATCCACTCCCAGACCAGCTTTCACCCTCCGAGCTTCCCCAACTCAACACTTGTTGATCCCAAGACCGACTCCAGGCTCCCGGAAAGATGAAGACTTTTGATAAGCACTCCAAACCCTAATCCCCAAAGCGCAGGACCCCTTACACCCTAAGCTGCCCTAATGATTGAACCCAATGGAACACGAACCCTTTGGTTCAAGATGCTGAGGTCTTCGACCACAAGCCCGGATTTGGGAAGATGTGTGAGAAGTACACTGTGGAGGAGGTTCCGGATATAAGGTATGTTCGAAGATATTCTTCCGTTTGTATTACATGATTACATTATCTCAATTTTGGTGTTGTTATCAAGCATCATACATGAGTACCGGTCCCCAGCCTTCAAACATGAATCCTCAAGGCCGAAGCAGAGAATCTAAAATCCCCGCACCTTTTGGGTTTGGTGTCCAGGTGTTGGGTTATTTGGGGTTTAGGGTTTAGGGCTTGGTTTGGGGTCTTGCCCTCATCTCGAAGCCAAGAAGCGCTTGTACACGCTCGCAGGACGATACCCCTGGGGCCTACGCCGTCATCCACGAGCGCCTCGAGGTGACGAAGAATAGGCGCAGACCTGCCATATGTGCATATATATATATACATACATATACACATACACATACATAGACACACGTACGTGCAATATTGGGCTATATCGTAGTTGTTCTGTCTGTACGTTGTATTCAGCCTTCGTGACAGGATTTCCGATGCCAGGTTGTTCTGCTCTGGGACGGATAGGTAGATCCCAGCTGCTGACTGCTTGTGCACGCATCTTCCAAAAAGCACGAGGCACACCTGAAAGTTTGATAGCCTCCTGTTTGTTATCACCGTGCGTGCTTCGCCCTCAAGCTGCCATCTTGTTATAAGTCGTCCTGCAGCATATTTCGTAAGCCGTTTCCAAGTGTTACAGCATATCACTAAACCCGAAGCCTTGAACACTTTATGGACTGAGGGTGTAGGGCTGAAGCTGCTGGCTTGACTGTTTGAGCCGAAAGCTTCAATATTATAGACATACATATAGGATGGCAGTGACGGCTATCGGGAATTCCAAATCCGCAGCCCTGTAGCCATGCCCTCAATCCGATACGAAATCCCCCAGAGCTCTACATGCTAAACTCCCGAAGCCTTAAACGCTAGACTGTAGACCTGAGCTTTCAAGCATCGCACACGGAGTCCATGAAAGGGCCTCGGTGGGCGGCGACACAGTCGGAAAGCTCACTGCTGGGACCACCATTCATATCCTGGAGGTGGCTCTCTGGGGTTTCCGGTTTGAGGTTTAGGGTTTAGGGTTCTATGCATCGAAGTACTTATCAGTGTATCTGTATAGCTACCTACCTGGCGATGTATGTATACAAGGCTGGTTTGCCCATTTCGGCATTTGCCAAATCCTTTATACGGTTTTGTCGTGCTAGGACCGACACCGGCATATACATGTGTATGTAAGCGTAGTGTTATATAGTGCCCACCCACGCATATACAGCTTCCTGACCTTAGGTGCATAACGCACATGAGGTTGACGTTGGTTGTGTTGATGTGCTTCTCGGTCAAGTTACTTTACGTAAATTGTTGTCGTGCGCGGTGTATGTACATATACATACACTGCTGCTTCTTTGGACATGTGTACTATGTACATATACTGGTTTCTGCAGCACTCATAGGGTTTTATATCATTATGTATATACATCCGAGCATATACGATGCATATGTTTATATGTGTATGTACATACATATACACTATACACACGTGCACATGTAGCAAAATATGCTCACGTACTCGTGCGTGCATACCTTATCACATGTACATACATGCATAGTTTATGTACAGACATACATGCAACAAGACGTACATACATACATATCAACATACCTGCATACCGACATACCTTCGTACGTGCCTTTGTATTGGTATGCCAACTCCGTGGTGATACGTGCGGGGGCAAGCCTTTACGTGTCAAGAGCGGGATGCAGCAGTTTAATTTTTCCGAAGGATTAATTAGTGTTCAGCTTTTCCGTTTTAGGGCCTAGATCTTACACCACACTGTCATACTCTGTAAGCTTCTTGCTGGACTGCTTCGAGGCATCAGTACAAGCCCCAAAGAACTCAACCTGGGAATTGAATCCTACGAACTAAGCCGCTGAACCCTACTTGGAGGTTCATGGGTAGTTATAACTGGAGTTATAAGTCCCCTAACGTGGGTTATACATATGGTTACCCTACTTATAACCCCACTTATAACTACCCATGAACCTCCAAATATGCCCCTAAACCTTGAAGGCGTCGCGTCCGATCTATCGAAACACGTCCTGACCAAATCCGCAAATCCCAGACCCAAGCCGGGCAGATAAGACTGTAAGCCGGTAATGTAGCCTCATACCATCTGAAACCTAAGCTCTAACCAGCCGTGCATGTAGCCCCTTTACTCCCAAGAAGTCTGAACCCTAAACCCTAAACCCGAGGCCAGCCTCTCCAGAGGCTTGCTCCCTCGACCCGAGCTCTTCAAAGCCCTTGTTCCAAGCCCGAAGCCCCCACTCCTGCCTCCCGAACTTTGCACTTTACATCGTCTTATAAAACTTAAAAATCCTAAATGGCTCTAAATCCCAGGCCTTGAAACCCCTGAACAACCAGCTTGTGGGTTCAACCTAAACCCTAAACCCCAAACCCCTTAACCGCAGGTCGCCCAAATCAGCGAGCAGAGTCGGGCCATTGTCTCGGGGTGTCGGCCGAAACGGAGTACTAAAAAGGGTTCTTCTATATTTTATGTTTAGGGATTAGGGTGAGGGTACTGTAGGGGCTCTTAATGGGCACGACAAGAGTTAACATGGTACTAAAAGGGTCACTATAAGGTTTAGGGTTTGGGATGTTGCCCTGCGACCTTCTGAGTCGCACGTTGGCTGAAGGCCTTTGGTGCTAGTTTGGGCTGCCCGGGACGTCTCTTTCCAGTTGTAGCTTCACTTATCCACATCCTCGTAACTCGCTTCTCCCGGACTCTGCAGACCCGGCCCTACACCCCTTAACCCCTAATGTAGGGGAATTAATTAGAATAGGGTTTGGGGGCCCTTGATACTATACTTATAGTATTATAAGGAACCCCCAAACTAGTCTAGGTAATTATTAATGTAAGGTCCCTATAGTAAGCCCCATCCCGCCCAGATGCCCGATACTCTCAACTCCATGCAGCTGAGGTACGAGGTCGCCTAGACTCCCCACAAGGCCAGCAGTTCTTATGCCATGCAGGCTGTTTTTTTGGGAGGGGGGCTGTTGGGCAGCTCTTCTTCCCCATTCAGGTCAGGGTTTCAGAAATCTATTCTCTTTCTTTAAACATATACAAACATACATGTTAGGTACAAACATACGGAGTGTTTGCAAGAAAGAACCTGATAACCCGCACCCGTAAACAGTGAGGCTGGATCACTCTCTTCGATGGCTCCACGGGCCTGCGCCATGCTGTCAAGTCGAGGCGGGCTCAAGACACTTGCATGTAACATAACTAGCAGCCTTACTGGTTAAACGCAAGTTGTATAGGGATTTCTAGATCGAGGGGCCTTTAATTCAAACAGTGTTTTGAGGTATATTATAGTAGAACTACCCTCGGGAGCTTGCATTGGTAACTGTTCCGGCCCGTCCATTAACAAGAAGGAAGTGCTCAGTCATCGTAAGTTTCGCTACTGGTGGTGGTAAGACCAAGACTGACAACAATAGTGACAGTGCACCGGTTCGATAGTTTGCCTATCAGTGTCGAAGGGAAGCTAAATGAGCATCGAGTGCGATGCACACCGGCTCTGAATTCCTTGCTGCTGTCCGATTGTGTTGCAGTTCTGCATGTTGAACTGCACACACTTAGTTCGCGGCCTGGCGAAAACATTTATGTGTCTGAAAATCAGGATCAGGGAGGTAGCAACATTCCTTTAGTCCCTATGTATCAGCATATCAAAACCCATTTCCACCTAAGAAGGCCCCTATGTATTGAATACGGAGGTCTGAATAACTCGTACCCTTTGCCGATCCCTCTATTCTGTTCTAGATTCTAGTGGTCCCTCACTTAAGGCCCTGCTCTAGTTATGAAGACCCCCCCCCATATTGTCATTATAATCACGATTATCTTTATGTAGTATTATTATTGTTGTTATTCTTATTTTTATGATAATGATGAATACTGATATTATTATTATTACTACTATGATTATTATTATTATGCAAACCCTGATCTGGTGAACGGTGCTTCCCTGCAGGAAGCCTCCTGTGCTGTCCTCAGGGCGAGGGATTTTGGACGGTCGAGCAACGAGAAAGAAAGGTTTGCGCACCTGCCTGCTTCGTGCAGGACGGTGCTACAGTGGCTTAGGGAGTCTCGCAGGCTTTTTTCTAAGACTGTTTAACCTGCATGCTCTCGACGCGCACTCCCAGGCACGTGCGGAGCGGAACGCATGCAGCGTTTGGGGACGATAGGTGCCAAGCTCAGTCCGTCGCTTCCATGATAGCAGCCAGCGCGAAATGTTGCTGTTCACATATTATAATGTTAATGGTCCCTGCGCCGATTTGACGCAAATTATGTTGTCTGTCGTGCTGTTGATGTTGTTGATGCTGATGGCTTCTCAGGCTTCTTTGCACTGCATACGTGCTGCAACCTAAACTGACCCGCGTTGCTCACCTTCCCCCCCCCCCGAATCCAAAACGCGGTCGATGTGCTTCTCAGAAGGAATGCCCCTGGTGCTCCCTGCATTGCTTGTTCAGCAACTGACACCATCGAGGGGCTTTTGGCCATTACCTCGAACATGTAGTCAGCACCATTTCACAGGGGTCATGGGGATGCTAGCATGTCCTCAGTCGGCCCACCTTTCGGCAGGGCAAAATTCTGGGCTGGTGAGATGTCTGCTCTAGAAACCCTCGACCTCTTCCAAACCAGCCCTGTGTGAAATTGACAGATCCTGATTGTAGGGGCCCGTCATATCTTAGCCAAGGCTTCGTGTGGTTGACAGGGTTTCTTGGACAGGGTTGTTTTGTGGCGTTTATATGACCTTTGTGCATGTCGTGAATGTTCTGTCATACTGGGTCCTAAAAAGAGCAGTATGCTGAACATTGCTGCCGACAGTTCTGGGAACCTCGGTTAATCGTCGGTTATACGTCATAGAAGGACCTTGCAACTATTTCCAGCTGCCCATGATGAAGCTGATCAGCTCTGTTACTAAGCACGAGTCAAAGTAGTGCTATTATTCTTGCTGTTGCAAGTGATAGTGCGTTTTTCTGCTAGCAGCAGCTGTGTACATGGCTAAGACATGTTAAGAGTCTTTTTGACCATATAATTGGTGTCATTACACTTCCGGCCAAGGACCCAGGTGGTCTCCCTTGGCTTGGACGCACCTGAGGGCTTGTCTCGACAGTGCAACCTGGTCCTAAACTTCCCAGAATCAAAACGTCATGCTGAGACACTCTCGTTGTAACGCCATGCTTCTATAGATAGGGCTGTGGTGTACTTGTACTTGTTTGACTGCAGCGATTGTTGTTTTGTGCCACTCTAGCACAGCGCAGATGATCACCGTTTCACGCCAAAGTGTGCGCTGATCACGGCGTCCAAAGACGGAGGCCTCTTTGATGGTTTGTCTAGCCCCTATACTTCAATACGGCCTGTTTCTGGAGCATAGTCTGTGCCGCAAGCAATCCAACTCTGTGGTGCTGGCCGCATCAATTTTCAGGGAGCTGTCCGATGGATACTATAATGGCCTTAATAATTACCTATGCACTTTTGGGGGTTCCTTGTTATCATTATGGTATAATGGGCCCCGAAACCCTATCCTAATTATTAAGGCCCCTAGATTAACTCAACGAGCATATGCTGTCAAAGGCCACGCTGGTCAGAGCTGAACTTCGTTAAGGTGCAATGGCTTATAGCAAGAGGGATGGCAGAGCAACAGCCATAGAGGTGGTTTCGGCTGTGTTTGAAAGCTTAAGAATGATGAGAAAGCTGATACTGGTGATCTCGCTATCTCCGTGTCTCTCTGTGTTTGTTGCTCTCTCTCTCTCTTTCTCTGCGTGGGTCTCTCTCACTCTCCCTCCCTTCGCTCCCTTATGCTATCTTGATGATCTGCGTGCTTGTTAGGTCACGGCCACATTCCGGGAACGCCTTGGTTCCAATTACTCTGTAGTGCTGCAGAATCCTGCTGACGGCCAAATGCAGAGGATCGATTTCCTCTTGCAGTATAAGGAGTCGCATTTCTAGCAGTTGTAGTGGCAGTTATAGTCGTCGTAGTGGAGTAATTAGTCGAATTAGTCGTCGTCGCAAACCCTAAACCCTAAACCCCTCATTCCTAACCCCAAACCCTATACTACGAGCTCTTCGTCGCCCCCAGGAGTTCGAAAGCGACGAGGATGAGTTAACGTGAACGGAGATCTCCGCAACTCCTGTGATCCCTCCAACGGCCGAGAAAGCTCTGTCTAATATAGGGGCCTTCATGAATAGAATAGGGTTTGGGGGTATATAATACTATAATTAAAATAAGGAACCCACAAAGCCCTCGCGCAGCTTCATCTTTGTAATGTCAATAAAGTAACATAGGGGCCTTAATAATTAGAATAGGGTTTTGGGGGTTATTATGGTATAATGGGACCCAAAACCCTGATTCTAATTGTCAAGGCCCCTATACTAAGTTTCAGAATTTTAGACGTGTAGCCCACAACGTGGTGCAGCTTTCTCTTTTGCTGCCCTGTGCAACAAGCCCGCGGGACAAAGAGCCGCTGGAAAGGTCACATTGTGTCACCCGACATGCTTTTGAATGTTTGAGGGTTCGGAATGTTGGGGAGAAGCAGGCGGCTCCCCAAGACGGGGAAGCAGCTTCAATGCAGCTTGTCAACATGACTTATGTGACTGTCTCAATATGACGGTCGCAGAAAGTGGCGATAGCCTGTTCCATGCCACGGCCGCTGCACCCGAGAGTTAAGCTCCATGCCGTGGTCCTGGTTTCATCTCACATCTTCGGCAGATTCAGCACATGAATGGTGAGAAACCGCGTGGCAGCCAAAAGCATGTTCGCAAGGCTGATAAGGATATAGCAGCCTGATAGCAGTTTCATCCAGGCATACGGTGGAGTGGTTGGCGCTCACATTTGTGTTCATACTATTTCGATGGCCATGGTGTAATGATGCTACGCCTGGATCTCTTCCATGGGGTTTGGGGTATCTTCAGCCTCACGCTCACCTTAGATCCATATTCAAGAAGGGCTCAAAGCCTCAAAAATTCTACATCACGTTTGCGTTCGGCTGTTTGCATGTACGGCCTGACGCATCGAGGGCCAATCGTGGGTACGACGGCTCAGAAGACTGTCCAAAACCTCACGCCTCGCGTGCACCCAGCCCACCCCGACAAGAGAACTCACCCCACCCATGCAAGCATTCCATATTTGTCGGCCCCTATAGATAGGATCCTTCGTGATTGTAACCCCACGTAGTATGACGGATGACGACATTAAACCAATCATGTATACATATATATATATATAACAGCATCAATCGGTCAACCCTATATCTAAACGTGTGTATGTAGAGATGTAGGTATGTTCTAGATTCTAGATATGAATTTGCAAACTATGAACATAAAAAAATGAGTACAAGCAGCAATTTCATGTCGTAGAGCTGTATAACTATCTAGAATTCTAAACCTCCGCAACCACACACCGGTCCCCAAGCTCCTACAGCCCCTTTACCCCAAGCCTTAAACCCTAAGAAAAAGCCCTTCTAGGGTCCCCAAGCCCCCAAGCCCTAAACCCTGAACCCTTCTGGGGTCCCCAAGCCCCTACAGCCGGAAGATGCAAAGCCATGCCATCGGGGAGCCTTCGCCAGGCCGAGGATGATGGCAAACTGGTGTTGCTTAAGGTTTGAGGGCTCCTTTAAAGGGATCCTTGAGGGGTTTAGAAGGGGTCTATAGTAGGGTTCTATCATATAAGGGCCTTAATAATTACCTATACTATTTTGGGGGCTCCAAATAATAATCATAGTAAACTGGGCCCCGAAACCCTATTCTGATGATTAAGGCCCCGATACTCAAGCCTTTATGGCTTAGTGGCTTAAGGTTGTTAATGCTTGATGTGAAGCATCTGTGAGGGTCTTATAAGGGCTTCCTCATGCAGGGCTTTACATCGACTTTACAGTAGTTCTAATTCTACAGGGGTTGATAAGGGCCTGAGATTTTGAAGGGTATGTAACAATGTAGATGTGCTTACTCGGAATATGCGGGTCTGTTTGGCTGTCTGTCCGTCTGTCTGTCTGTGTTTCTGTCGGGCTCTCTGTCTCTATGTTTCTCTGTCTCTCTGTCTCTCTGTTTGTTTGTGTCTGTTTGTGTCTCTCTGTCTGTCTCTTTCCGTCCGCCTGTCTGTTTGTCTGTCTGTCTGCATGTATGCAGGGATAGATGATGTGGATGGTGCTTGTATGGATGATGATGGATATGTATATATGCGTGTGAGATACAAGACGGTGTGAGAGAGAGAGAGAGGAGGGTGAGAGATTTTTGTGTTCGCGTACATGCGTGTTTATTCATGCAGCTGTGTATTCATGTTCACCCTTTGTATATTCGTTTTGCATGTGCATACACATGCACACGTTTTGTTTTCAAAAGTTATCCGCCATGCACGTTTTGCTGCATGCGTTTATGCATGCATGCATGCATGCACTGATGTATGTATGTATGTACGTATGTATGCATGGATGGATGGATGGATGTATGTGTGTGTGTGTGGTAATATTAATAAATATATATATATATATATATATCAACAGCTGCTGTCAAGTATCTCGACGTCATGCGGTATCCTAGTTCGCGGCAACTAATTTCACAAGTCTGGATTCCAAAAGTTCGCGCGCATTCAAGTTCCACCAGGTCATCAACATGCAATATTTGTGGTTGTTTACAGCATAGCTAGAACGCTGACCCCGCAAGCCGCATGATTTCAGGTCTCTGTTGAGCCTGAAAGATTACTACGGAATACCGGTTTGGAAGCCAAGATGTACTCGATAGCTACTTGGCCCATGCATGAGTACCTGGTCATTAGACCTCCAGCCCTGGCATTCCCCAGCCTTACACCCTCAAACCCTAAAACCCTCAGTTGAACCTGGAACCCTGAACCTTCAATCTCTGAACTTGTTAAACCCGTCCGTGCGGCATTCTGCGCAAGCTCTAAGCGCTGAAACCCACGAGTCTTGCCTGCAGCCGGAAAACAGCCTTCAAAAACAAGTCCGCGAAGCACCAGCCCTTGGATTACTTTTTACCCTTCAAGGACCCATAATGACTTCCGAGTATTTTACAAACAAATCCGACAAAACCCCAAACCCTACAGAACCCGGTAGAACCCTTCTGAAGCCTTGTAAAGACTTCATAACGGGACTAGTAAAGACCTCATCAAGAGACTACCAAAATATCCCAAACCTTGCAGACGCTTTTGAACCTTATGGAAGCCTTCTAAATAGCCTGTTACACACAGCCCCAAACTACCCTCAACGCTAGAGGACCCCGTAGAAGGCGCTGAAAGACCTAAAACCCTAAAGAAGCCATTACAAGCCTGTTAAGCCTGTTAAAGACCTTCTAAACAACCCCTCGACCCTCAACCCTAAACCCCTAACCCCTAAAACCCCTAAAAACCCCAAAGCCCTAAACCCCAAAACCCTCAACCCTTAATCCCTTGATAGAACCCTGATAGGTCCCTTATAGGACTCCTTCTATGTAGATCCCTGTAAAGGAACCCTGAAACCGTAAACCCTTGAGCATCTAACGGAAGGCTCCTTAGAGCCTCCAAGAGCAGCGGGAGAGGCTGGAGCCCGACTCCGGGGACAAAGGTGCTTTAAAGGGTTCCCTTAAAGGGGATCCTATAAGGGGATCCTGAAAGGGGATCCCTTAAAGGAATCCTTAAAAAGGATCCCTTAAAGGGATCCTATAAAGGGATCCTGAAAGGGGATACCGTAAAGGGATCCTTTAAGGGTTCCTGTGAGGGCTCCTTTAAAGGAGCCTTGAGAGTTACCCTAACAGGTACTGTAGGGGCTCTATAAGGGGTTCAAGGAGTTTGGGTTAAGGTCTTGCATTGAGGAAGTCAGTTAGAAGCGATTTCAGGTTCCAGGGTTTCTGGGGTTCTAGAAGGAATGTCCCGGAAGTGTAGGGTCGAGTTCCCAGGATTCCAGGGCTCTAGGTTTCAGAGTTTAGGCTTGTATTGAGTCTGGGGTTTACAGTGGAAGCCCAAAAGTTGGAAACCCAATAGCCTCAATCCTGAAGAGTAATGTACAGGAATCCCAGCACTATTTGGCCTTAATCCGGTTTCCAACTTTATGGGGTTGACTGTAGGGCTCATCGGGTTTAGGTCTCAGGTCAGCTTTCAGCTCAAAGGCCGCTTTATTGCATAGAGTTTTGTTTGCCAATTTCTTCAGTCTCCATTGTAGTTCCTTTTTTTGGTAAACCGAAGACTATATTATAGGATCCTAACCGTAAAATCGGCTAACCAACACAACTACAATGCAGACTATAGGTATGGTTTGGGACATGTGGACGTGACCGGCTTCAGATACGGTTCTGGGTTCTCGTGAGCGGTGATACCCGAAGCAGAGAGCCCACAGCTTTTCTCCACGAAGTCGGCCTAACATCGTGGCCCAAAGCAACACGCGCTCTTGATCCTGAAATTATTTCCAAATTTCAGTGTTGCCGTTGCATCCCTTCTGCCTTGCTGGAACCCTAAACTCTAAACCCTAAACCCTAAAACCTTCTTACAGTCATCTTTGGGAAACCTGAGCACTTGAAGCCTGCAAAAATGCCTTCAGTTTCGTGTCAAGGAGACGCAGATGCATAGATTACATCCGAGGCCAGCCTTCAATAAATGACAGTACTATGGGGGCCTAACGGATTACCTATACTATTTTGGGGCTTCCTTATTATATTATAGTATACAGGGCCACAAAGCCGTATTCTAACTATTAAGGCCCCCATATTACCAAATCGTACAATGAAAGCCTGGTCAGAATTGTGTGCACAGCCGCACTGCAACTTCTCTAAACACAAGCCGGACCGTCGGTAATGGTTTGTTGGTTCTCGTGCAAGCCAGGTATTTCTTGTCTTTTTGCGCCTTGAGCACTTGTCGAGGGTCTGATACAGAATGGATCTTGATCAGGCCGCTTGGGCACATTCGCGCTTGCCTGCATCTCGGTATGCGTGGATCAGAGGCTTCTTGCAGTTACAGTGACCTGATTCTAGTTGTTCTTGCCTGAGTTGGTTATACCCTTAAGACTATATTGTGTGCATGAAGTCTCGTTCGCTGCCATAAACGACCCTGAACCCCAAACCCTTACAGGGAACCCTATTCTAGAAGCCTTTTGGTACCCTGAAAAGGAACCCAAAACCCTAGCTGTAAGCTGCCTTCTGCCGGGTTCTTGTTAAGGAAGTTATTTCAAGTTACCATAATCAGGATCTATAGTAAATGATATGGTTTCCTTCTTATGGTAACTTAAATTAATATCCTTAACCCCTAAACCCTTATAGAACCCTTAAAGGAACCCCCAAATTATGGGAACGTAAGATAAAAGATCCCTTAGCAAGAAGTCTACGATCCTGCCAAGGCCGAGGCCCCATGAGCTCTTCCCCTTTGACCTCTTCAACCACAATGCCGCCGAGGCTTTCGGCCATGAGTGCCCGGCTTTAACCTGTAAGTAGTAGTAGTAGTAGTAGTAGTAGTAGGAGTAGTAGTAGTAGGAGTAGTAGTAGTAGTAGTAGGAGTAGTAGGAGTAGTAGGAGTAGTAGGAGTAGTAGGAGTAGTAGTAGTGTAGTGTAGTAGTAGTGTAGTGTAGTGTAGTGTAGTGTAGTGTAGTAGTAGTAGTACTCCTACTAGTAGTAGTAGTAGTAGGAGTTGGAGTAGGAGTAGGAGTAGGAGTAGTAGTAGTGTAGTGTAGTGTAGTGTAGTGTAGTGTAGTGTAGTAGTAGTAGTAGTAGTAGTAGGAGCAGTAGGAGCAGTAGTAGTAGTAGTGTAGTAGTGTAGTGTAGTAGTAGTAGTAGTAGGAGTAGGAGTAGGAGTAGGAGTAGGAGTAGGAGTAGGAGTAGTAGGAGCAGTAGTAGTAGTAGGAGGAGTAGTAGTAGTAGTAGCAGCCAGTAGTAGTAGGTAACCTTTACCCTTGCTGGGGTACCGTAGCAGCGGATGCATGGGACCAGCCGGCTTTAGTCAGGTGCATTGCGCGAAGCTTGAAGTGCCTCTGTCAGCAGACATGAAAGCAGCGAATTCCAGCCACCAGTACACTCAGTACACTCGAAGTGTGTGTGTGTGTATATTTACTCGGTGTTCTCTGAGCTCACGACTCAAGGATCCGAAGCGTCGACTACGCCGGTGCCACTCCTGACCACAAGCATTTCTCCTGTGGCAAGAACCGCTGAGTTTTCCAATCGCACCCAGCGGAAAGACACAGCACTGCAGCACAAGCATTGCCACAATTGTTGACATTTCGCTGTCTCTGAAACAGAGATTCCGTCAATCTTCAGGTGAACCAGTTGGTTAATGGCAGCGGCCTGTCGAGCATGTCTTTAGCCAGCAAGGAGAGATAGACTCCTATGTCCTATGTCTCAGCCCTCAAAATACCCTAAACCCTAAACCTGAGCCCTGAAACCGCAAAGCTTTCACCTGCAAGCCGGGTGTGCAGGGTTTGCTGGATCAGCACTTGGAAAACGAGCTTGGCTACGCCGCTCGGCAGCCTCGGCTGAGTGCGTTCCGGGTGTGGTCTCGGGATCTCAAAAGGTGTAATTGAGATTCCACCTTTGCTAGGCAATGAAACTAGGTTACAGACACTCTTCGAAATGAGAGGTGTGAGGTGGCTTGAGACATGTTTTGGCCCCCGAGATGTTTAGACCTAGACGTGGATGCAATGTGTAATGGCCCTTGACGGTGGATGCAGGACATGGACAAGATGGGGTGCTTTCCGGTTTGGCCCTCCTCGAACAGACACAGCTCAGTACCACCGACTGTTTTCATTCCAGATTCGTCTTGGTGTCATGTAAACTTGAACCCATAAACACGAAGCTGCCCCAAACTCCCTAAGCCCTAAACCGCTGCCGCGTATGCTCCTTCAGCTGCCGAAAACTCCCTAAGTCCTAGAGCCAAGAGCAACTTGACAATGCCTCTGAAGCTTGTTGCGGGCTCTTGTCCCAAAGGGTCCAAGTACGCTTATGGTAGGTACTTGGTATAGGTATTCAAGCCCTTCGCGTATATGCTATACTATTACTTGGACCCTTTGGGTGTGTTCTGCGAACTTGTCGGGTTTCGAGGTGCGCAGCCATTGCATGATCCCTCCCTTCCCCTGGGGGCAGGCCGTCTCGGAGCCTGGCTGTGCGGGGTTCGGACTGCGGCAAGGGTTTCGGGTTGTCTCAGGGGTACTTGGAAATTATTTTAAATGCTTAGTTCCTAGAATCCCTAAGAAACAGCTAAATATGCAAGTTTTGCTGGGGGTCTAAGTTCGGCACAGGTCATCCGGCGTTGAGCAGTCTCAATGCACACTGAGTCTTCTTCTTTAGGAGGTCTTCAGATACAGCAGATCTTGCCTCTTTGATCGGAGGGTAGCCCATTCTCCTCAAGGTCTTCAGCCCTCAACTTTAAACATAGGCCCTAAACTTTGAACCTACTAAACCCTAAAACCCTAAACCTTAAACCCTAAAACCCTGAATCCTAAAACCATAAAGCCCTAAAGCCCCAAAGCCCTAAAGCCCTAAACCCTAAACCATAGCCTTATGTACCCAATGAAGCGCCTCCAGTGCTCGAAGGCAATCTATCACGACTTCCTGGTCGCCAATGCAGAGCTCTCAGGATCCTCCAGTGCGACATGGAGGCTTAACAAAATTTATCGTAATAGTAGATTAATTCTGAATATAAATAGCAATACTAATAACAAATAAAATAATAATGGCAATAAGAAATAATGGACTAGTAAGACTAAGAAGAAGAAATCAAATTAGAATAGGGTGTTGAGGTATATCCTACTACAACTTGAAGGACTCTCCAAGGCACAATCTTGGCATCTATTCCCGCCCCTACACCAAAACGTCAGAAGCTATAGTGGAAGCGAAACGGCGGTAAGAGACCCTGGGCAGAAAAGAGGTTTAATTCAGTGATTTGCTCGCGGGCGTGGGCCTGCAGCCTTCTGGGGCCCTTTACCCCGAAACCCTAAAACCTTTACGAAAAACCCGGGATGCTGGCTTGAAGAGAGTGCACAGTTCATGGCGAGGGATCAAGCCCCTCAAAACCCGTAGGCTCAGCCAATCTTTGCAGCAAGCCTTCACAGTGGTGTTGAGGTCTGGGGCTGCTGTAGGGTCGTGAATGTACAGCAACCTCAAACCGCGTAGCAGAGCATTGAACTCTCAGCCCAACAGCAAAGCAAATCATAAATTCGCTAAGAGGCCCTTCGTCCCAGATCTCCCCCAGGTGCTTCAGGACAGCATCGTTCCCTGGCATGACGTACAGGGGCGACATTGTGTACGCACGGCTGAGACCAGCTTTCGGATGCATTGCACAGTTTCGAGATGTCTTGAGGATAACAAAGAAGAGCATGCATTCGCATGAGCCTTAGAGCCTTGGGGTTCTGCGTCCTGACGGTTCCCTCGTTCCGATGAGTGCAGATTCTGGAGTCTCCCAACAGAACAACTTCAAGCGGTCCATTTCAAGGGCCTAAATAGCCAATTGGTAATAGTAGTCTTTGGTACTAGTAGTCCTGAGGATTCCTAGTTGCAGCCATAGTATGCCCGTCTAAGCACAGCTGAAATGCAAAGCCCACTGCTGGTGACAGAAACGCCTCCATTCTGCGGCGAGAGATTCTATGAAAGCCCGAGGACCTAAAAGCCCCAGAAGTTTGTGATACCCTTCGCCGCATGTCATTTTTTTAGGATGCCCCTCGCCCAACCATGCACAAGTGCCTTGCTTTCTGAGTTTGGGAGAGAGTCTGGGGTAGATCGAGCTTGCAGCTTCACGATGAGAAAGTAGTTGCGCCGGAGTCCGTTGCACACGTTCCAGAGCTGACCCTGTGATCGTTCGCAAGAATTCCGTGATTGGTAAAATCATCGTGGTGCTCCCTCATGAGACCTGGTGCAGGCTAGTTACACTGTTCTTTTCAATTCAATGTTGTAGCCTTTTTTGGGCAGCCATGCACGACACGTCCGCAACCCCAAATGCTAATCCTCAAACTAATCTTCAACCGTAGAGCTTCTACACCTCTAGCTATCACCTTCAAACCATAAACCAATCGACTTCTGACAACCACTGAATTGCCATAGAGATAACAGGTTCCCGGTGACCTAGCCGAGTTCGGTATCGGCAAGGGAGGTACTTCAGAGCCTTGGCTTGTTGTATTAGTGGCGGGTTCAGGGTTTAGCACTGCACAATACAGGGCCTAGGAAGTTGCCAATACCATTTTGGGGCTCCTCATTAAAGTTGTAGTATCATATACCCCAAATGCCAAAACCCTATTCTAATTATGAAGCTCCCTATCAGTGGCCCTCTCGCCGGTGCTTAGGGGCTTTGGTCCGGGTTTGTTTCTGTGCAATCCAAATCCCGTCTTTGCAGCTGGGTTTAAACGGGGGCGGGCATGAAGCATATCCCTCACTTCTAGGAATCCCTCCATACGTCGGTTCCACCGCAGCCCTAAACCCTATATAAGCATACTTTGCAAAAGAGGTGGCGCAAGAGTGTCCGGCAGCTCATGCGGACAAAATCTTCGGATTCCGAGCATGTCGTACTTAGCAGTTGAGGTGTGTAGAGATGCCCGATTACAAGCACAAAAGATGTGGATGTATCTGTTAGCTGTACATGTCTACAACCACATGCACAAAATGTGGTAACTGGGCAGGTATGAGTCTTGGTAATTAGCACATAAGTATGTATGCAAGCGAGCAAGTATGTATACCTGCATGCAGGTATGTATGTATTTATGTGTGTATGTAGGTATGTATGTATGTATGTATGCCATGTATGTAAGCATGTATGCATGGCACAGTTTCCACACATTAGGCTCGAGCTTTCAAGGTCTTAACTTGATTGGGTAGTTAAACGGGGCATGAACCTCTGCTCCTCACCACGGTGGTAGGAAGCAAGAGATTTCTCCGGTGGACTTGATTCCACCACGCTGCTGCTTCGGCAAAGGTGTTTCTCGCCCGGCTTGCCAAGAAGTATGGCCGCAAGTGCCTTGCTGTGGACTCCTTCGAGGCAGTAAACTATACCATATATGGGATGCCTGTGAGAACAACTAGCACATGCATCAGTGTAATGGAGGAGATGCTATAGCCATCAAGTCACGATGGTAGCAATCCTGCTGATAGGTTTATAATCGCAGAGGCATCATGCTAAACAGTACTATCGTAATGGTCAGGGTTTCATGTTGATGATCCTCATGTAAGTTTTCTTATGTTCTCTTCATCATTCGCAACTTTGTCATGGTTTCACCTCGGCATCCCGCCCATCCTCGTTCTCACGACCTTCCTTTTTCATCTTGAGCATCAACCTGAAATTTTGGCTAGGCATGAAACCAATGAGAGTGTTCCTGACATGTTAGCAGCATGCACCACGGTTGCCAGACCCCCTCGGTTGCACAAGGTTTGGCGGCCAGTGCTTCTGGAATTGTAGGGGAGAGAACTGCGTTCCCGTTGCTGCACGACTTCATTTCATCGAGTGCCTGTGGCATGACCAGCTGCCGATCCCAGCATTGGCTTGAGGGCTTTTCGACATGCCCTAGACAGTCTACGAGGTTGTATCGTTCGAAGCAGCAGCTTTTGGCGCGGTAAGATCTGAGCCTGATGTCTGGCCGTGTTCACCATTTCACCATTCCGCTTTCTTGCGTGACCACTCCAAGCCCAACTCTTCCAAGAACACAGCTAATGCTCATGGCCTGCTTCTCATACCATCTTCCCACAGTCCCGAAAGACCAAGACTACAAATGCAGTTCGAAGCTAGATGTTTCGGCATGGTGCAGATCATGTAGGCACCTTGCTGCAGGGGGTTGCACAGCACCACCCCTGCAGCTTCGTGCCATTCCGGCACGGCAAAGGATCGTGCGATCGCGGCAGGGATGAGTGTGGGGGCAGCTGTCACTGATGAGCGCTGCCGCGCCCTCCGAGTGAAGCTCAACAAGCACTGCTATCATCAGACCCTCAGCGAAGACTCCGTGCTCTTGGTCGAAACGATGTTGAACGACTTGATCGCTTCGACAGCGAGCCTTAATGATCTGAAGCGCCGGGACAAGGAGGGTACCGAGCGTCTGCAGTCTCTCATCTCCGAGCTCGAGGTGGGGTTGGAGAGCTCCTAACCCCAAACCCTGAACCCTAAACCCTAAACCCTGACTAGGGATCTTGCAATTCCGGTGCAGCGTCTTTGCTGATTTCTGTGAAAGCGCAGCGAACCTACTCTTGGGCATGGCCAGGTCTTCCGCATTGAGAACCCCCAGCTTCAAGCAGAGAACAATGCGCTGCACCTGCAGATCATCGAGTCTGGGGCGAAATAGAACCAAACAGAACCCTAAACCCTGAACCCCAACTCAACAGCGTTTCAATTCCGGACATGGCTCAAGAAGTCGCCCCACCAACCTTAAGCCCCTGGTCCCTTCATCGTAATAACTCTGAAAGTTTGAGCACCTATAAGCTCCGTCGCACGTTAATGTAGTTTCCTTTCCAGCTTCCAGCCAAGCCGTTCAGGAGGATGTGCATCTTCTCTGCTACATGAGACCATAAGATACAGCAGACGCAATGCAGCCGCATGTCTTCGAGGCTATCGAAGAGCCCAGAGATGGAAGCATGCAGTACCTGTTAACCTTGGCAAAATGCGGTATAGTCGCTGAGACCCGGGTAGTAGAAACTCAGAACTCCAAGTTGGTCACTGCCATCGCCAGCGCCATCACCAGGTCTATCACCACCATCATGATATACAGCAGCAGCAGCATCATCATCATCATCCTGGCCACCAGCGCCACGACCCTAATCGTCAGCTTTTCATAGCAGTATAGCAATCACAATCAGAATCATCGGCATCACAAAGGAGTCGGACGAGGCCACTGAGACATGGGAGGACTCCATCCGCACTGCCGTGCGGAAGCTGGAGGATGTCGCGCATGATTGAATCTCATGGGGTTGGAGTTTAGGGTTTAGGGCCTTGTCGGAGAACTCCAAGGTTGCATTGTCCTTACGTCGGTCTTGATAGCAGGCACTGGCGGAGTTCCCCTTCCGAGTTTGCACACCTGTTCAGGAATTCCAGGATCTCTCACGGAACCCTTGTTGAGACGAGCGGCCGAACAGCTTGGTAGAATCCCGGCACTGTCGGGTTTATACGTTTACAGGTCTAAGATGCAACTGTTTGAACATGCAGATCATTGTGTTTTGTCGGACTGAGACGGCGAGGCTTTCGGCAATTCTTGACATAGTTTTATCGGATTCCTTGGATTTTGGATTCCTAGATCATCTAACTCGAAACCCTCCAACTCTGCTTGGCCTTGGTTCGATGCCTCTCTCTAAAACCTCAATTCTTCCACCAGAGAGTGTTTGCTTTAGTTCGTTGTCGACCGTGCGTTGACAGAGGACGAGATCGAGGCTGTCAAACTGACACTGCAGAAGGACTGGGAACATAGTCCTGTGTTGGGGGGGTCATTATGGAATTATTCTGCATAATTACAGAAAATAGCTAAAAATACTTCTGGATAGTAGTAACACTAGTGGTACTGGTAGCAGCAGCAGGAGGAGGAGTAGCAGTAGTAGCCACAGTAGCAGTAGTGGCAATGATAGTAATGGTAGCAACAGTAGTAGTAGTAGCAGTAGTAGTAGTCGTCGTAGTAGTAGTAGTACTGTAGTAGCAGTAGTAGTAGTAGTAGTAGTAGTAGCAGGAGGAGGCGGAGGAGGAGTCGTAGTCGTAGTAAGCGAGCAGTAGTAACAGTAATAGAAGTGGAAATTCATAAAGTGATAGAACTAGAGACATCACTATAAATAACAGTAGCAGTAGCGATAGAAATCGTAGTAGTGATAGAAACCGTGATAGTAACCGTAACAATATCAAGAAATAAAAAAATATAGTAATAATCAAATAAACTCATAGTACTCGTGAAAATTCTGATGCAGTTCTTTGCAAATTGATACTGACGAGGCTCAGGCTTTCACGTTGTGGCCTGCCGTGAGTTAGAAGGGTCTTGGGACACCCCGAAACTGCCGGGGATCAGGATTTCGGCTTGTGACCTGTGCGAACATCGGAGTTTGCTGCTATAGGGGCCTAAATAACTACCTATACTGACTCGGGGGCTCCTTATTATAGCTATAGTATAATGGGCCCCAAAACCCTATTCTAATTAGAAAGGCCCCCATATTAATGCAGTCCGAGCGGTAGTTTTCGGAGGGACGATCCGTCGCCAGGAGGGCCGCAAGCTGGCTCGCAGAGAGCATGAGTTTTACAACCTGCAGGCTCGAGAGAAAAACCGTATCCCTTGACAGCGCCCGTGTATACATAAATGCATTATAAAGCCATACGCTGAACCCCATTCTAGCTCAAAGGGGTTCCTATACTAGGCGGCTGCTAGACCTTTTTGTACCCTGTCATGACGAACATCCTTGAATGGCGCGATCATCTGGTGAACTGGGTTGTCGCATTTTGGCTACAATCAGTTTAGCCAGCGCTGCAGCGTAGTCATGCCAGAGTTGGTACTCGTCATCGTGGTATGGAAGGATGCATGTCGAATGCATCGAACTTGAAGTGTTTTAGAGTCGGATGGCGGTTTCGTCTTGAAAACAGGCTGAAGTTGCTTCACAAGATCATCTGGAGGAGCGCGCGCACAAGGGAGCCAGCGTGAGACGTTTGGGCGGTGGGTGTCTGAAGGGGTTCGGTTGCTGCCAGACCTTTGAATGTTGCTTTTGGTTGTCTGAGTTTTCTGGCGGGGTATCAACAATATTCCTCGGATGGGTTTCGGGGTTCTGAGTTGAGGGGCCCTTAACCCTGATGCCAGAAGCACTCAATCTCTAGCTCGGGATCCTGCAGTCCTAGGTCAGGCTTTTGGGAGTAGGATGTAGCCTTCACAGGAGTTCGAGTATTCGATGTATGCTTTGACGGGTCTGGGTTGGTTTCTGAGGCAAATCTTATGGAGTTTGGAAGGGTTTAGGGTTTCCAGCCCCCCTCTTCCCTATGATTTGGAAGTAGCAAACATCATGCAAACATCCTCGCCGATGGAGGACTGTACAGACCGCCCCAGCCTTCGTGCACCGGGACGGGCGACCATGCCTCTCGATGCGGACCCACTGCAGCCTGCTGCACATGGGTTTTCGTACAGTTTAGAAGGGTATCCTGTGTTTTGGCGGCTGAACAAAACATCACTTTCGGCACATGTACAACGCCTAAGTCAGGCCTTAAACGCTAACGCGGGTTCCGAGGTCCAAGACGTAGACATCGGGTTTCCGGTGCTATTACGCCACATAATCCAGGACACCTGAAGCCCGAAGCCTCATGATCCCCACAATCCCTACAATACTCGCAGACCCCGAAGCCAAGCTGATCCCGAGACCTTTGCTTGGGCTTAAGACCCTCAAGTCTCAAATCCCCCCGACCTGGAGAGCTGCAAACCCTCATCCTCTAAACTCGAGGCTCGCATGCCGAAAACCCTAACTTAACCCAGGCTGGCAAAGGAGGAGAGCCTTACTGAGGCACTCCAGCTCTGCAAAAATAAGGCCGGGAAGTGTGAGAGAAATCATTGGCTGGTTATGCCTAGTTGCAACACGATTGTCAGTGTGACTCTTTTTTGAGTGTTGTCATTTCAGCTATTAAAATATGTTGGTCTGTTGCTGGGAGCTTCTTTATGGCCTTGGATGGGGTTTGAGCATAGGGCCTCAGGTCTAGGATTAGAGAGTTGGGGTTTGGCTCTTGAGTGTATCTAAAGGTGTGGGCTCAAAGAGCTTGCGGTGCTCCTGAAGTTGCATACCATAGTTGGGTAACATTTTACATCTTTGTGGGTCCTGGAAATTTGGATTTTCAATACGATCCGAACCATCAACTACGTACAGTAGAAGCCAGAAAGTTGGAACATAATTGTCCTCATACCCTTAAGGTAAAGTATAGGGGATCCCAGCATTAATCATCCTAAATCCATGTTCCAACTTTCCGGGGTTCACTATAGTCTATTCTACCCGACACATCTCGGACCCAGAGCTTCCCTAGCTGCTATCGCGACTCGAGGTCAGGGAGGCTCTTCACACAGGATATCCAGGCCTTAAGGGTTCATGTGCCCAAAGAGTATATATAGATATAGGTACGTAAGGTCTATAAATCGACACCCAAAATTTGGGGTACCCAGAAAGGGACTCTAAATAAGAGAACTACCCACATGGACCCCGGAAAAAGTCTGGCCGCAGGTCCTGGATGTAGAGTCCCAGATCGCCCGAGCTGCTGCTTGACCTGTACGTGCATAGTAGTGGTACTATAGGGGCCTTGATAATTAGAACAGGGTTCCCTTTACAGGGATCCCTTAAAGTAAAGGGGTCTATAAGGGATCTAAAGTAGGGTTCTATACTATAGGATTAATATTAACAATAGGGTTCCCTTGAAAGGGATCCCGTAAAGGGGTCTAGAAGGGATCTATAGTAGGGTTCTATACTATAGCGGCCTTAATAATTAGAATAGGATTCCTTTAAAGGGATCTTAAAGGGGTCTATAAGGGATCTACAGTAGGGTTCTACAATGAAGGGGCCTCAATTACCTATACTAGTTTGGGGGTTCCTCACTATGATTATAGTAGAATATACCCCCCAAAACCCTATTCTAATTAAAAAAGGCCCCTACATTTCTAGTGGTACCCCCTGAGCCATAGGTAATATAGGGGTTAGGGTTTAAGGGGTAAGCGAGTAGTAGTGGTGCCTCATGAGCCGTAGGTGATACAGGGGCCTTAATATTTAGACTGGTGTTTTGGTATAGATTCTACAATAAGTAAAATAGGGAAGCCCGAACAGTATTGGTAATTGTTTGGGGCCGCCATATTGTGTGGCGTCGTCCTGTTGGTGGGTGCTAAACCCTGAACACGCTGATAATCCGTATCATGCAGACTACCTTCACACTTTTTCAGCCTGTTCTCCTGGAAATTTTTGAGGTGATGCGTGCCAGGGAGCAGTCCTCAGATGCCAACGACATCTGCGAAGAGCTGTGCCGAAAGGACGGTGGAAGAAGGTGACATTTTGGTATTTCTGGTCTGTAGGGCATTTCCAGATTTTGCAGAGGGCCTTGTTTTCTCCTGTTTTCTAGGGGTGAAAGCTTCTTGAATCGAAGGGTCTTCCTGCGAGGACCCTGGGCCCGCCTTTGTGCGGCGGAAGGCACGGGCTCGTGAACGACTGTTTGGGAACCCTAAGGCTTAAACCGTTTTCGGCCAAGGTCTCACTGGTGTTCGAACGGTTCACTTCTTGCTTTTGAGGGTGCTGTGCGAGTTATCCGAATGCTCTTGGAATGGTTCTGGAGTGTGTAGAGCTTAGATTTCTAGGAGCTCTTTCAATGGTCGGGGTCTACGATGGCATGATACGGCTACTATCGTAATCTTCTTTTTGGCACATCTTGCAGCGTTGGTTCTGCAGCTGTGGACAGGCAAACGAGCAGCTTCAACTGGACGATTTATAAATCTCAGCAACAAGAAAGTTTCTGTGCACGGAGATGATGATGCATGTAGATTCATGCCTCATCTCATTTCGGTGTTCTAAACTAAACGGCACTTCCATGCATGTGCAGCGAGCTTCCAGAAATCCAATGTGTTGCACTGAAGTTGATTCAGGTCGTGCAAGCCAGTCTTCAAGCCTCAGTAGCAGACCTGCGAGCAACCTCTGCAGAACGCTTTCGGCGGAGGCGCCTTCAAAGGCATCATCACAAGATCAGTCTTCGGGGCAGCTCCAGGGCGGGGTCCTAGGAATAATGGTGTTTGCAGGGTTTAGGCTTGTAGCGTTTAATGAGTTTAGGGCCACGGGTTTCTAGTGTTTATGTGGTACAGTCATGTCAGTATTGAGTCGCTACGGGTGCCAGATCACATTCTGGAATTACTTGGTTCCCTGTAACTGAGAGGAAGAGGATCAGTGTGGCATGCATGACTTGCTGCCGACGCAGAGAAACACAGCCACAGTTATTGCAGGTGCTAGATACGGTGTAAGGTTCGTCGATGGCACTAGGGATGACACCCAAAAGGCTTGACCCTACAACACTAGTGTAGCAGACCCTCACTCTTCGTTTTGTTGCAGCAGTCCCTGCCCAAGAACACCGAGATTGAAGCAAAGGCTTGAAACGAAAGCATGGAAGCTTACCCATAGGCTCCATAGTAGTTCCTTTTGGGGATTACCTTATACGATTCTATAACTTCTATATATGAACCACACAAAGGAACTACTAGGGAGCCTCTAGGTAAGCACAGGATGAGTACTTCACAGGCCTTCCTACTTGTCACTGTTGTACTCTCAGGGTCTCAGCAATGTGTGAGACAGTGCCATGAAAGCTGAAGCGGCTCAACCAGCAAAAGGAAGGTGTACGCCCCAAGCCCAAGCAACAGTTGCGAGATACAAGCCCCTGGCCGAATCCCTGCAGCACTTGAACACCCAAGCCCTGGCATGCTTGAATCCTTTTCAACACTAAACCTCTCTGCCGCCAAAACCTGACGGGTTTAGGATGATTCAGGGTTTTACGGTTTTGGGTTTAATTTAGAGTTTAGGGTTTTAGTGGTTGGGGCTTCGGGTCCCCTTTTTGACCCTCCCAAGCCCATGGGAAGGATGGAGTTGGAGATGCAACAATCTGCATTGCAGGAGATGCGCGTTCAGATGTCGTGTACATTATGCATGTATCATGTAATATGTCTATACATATATATATATATATATAAATACATATATACATTGAATTGTTTGGTTGTGCATTTGTATAGCGTTTCTAGCTAGGTGCTCCGGGAGTGTACATACGAGCACATACATCACAATTCGGTATATGTACATGTACGCACACATAAACCTACATACACATGCACACGTCCATGCTTGTCTTCATAATCACATACGTCCACTTATCGACAAAAGTACACAGACACGTACAGTGTATATATATATATATACAAATCGAAACAAATAGCTGCTAGATACTATATACATACATATGAATGTATGTATGAATGTGTATATATATATATATATATATATATTTACATATATATATATATATATGTGTGTGTCTGTGCCTGTATGCGCTTCATTCTTTCGAGTCACAATCGAAAGAAGATCCTAGGGTGTGGGCTTTTCATCGCCGATTCTCGGTCTGGACAACAAGAAGTATTTTTTGCTGAAGTTGCTGACTAGCCTGGACAAGGAGTTGAGTGTACCCGAGCACATGCAAACTGCTTTGTATCTGTGCGCAGCACATGCTGCAGAAAGAATTATCGCATAAAACAGATAAAAACCGCTGCTGAAGGAAATGGCTCAAAAACAGCACCGATGCAAACTTCACCGACAGCAGCAAGTAAATGGGTTCCCGGACACCACCGATGGCAGTTTTTGTACATCATGAACATCAGCGTCATCACCATCATCATAGTCGTCATTCTCACCCGCATCATCGTCGTAGCAACAGGACAGAAACAGCATAAGCCGTTGAGGGGGAAATGTGTTTTATTGGTGACAACAGTGGTAGAAGTAGCAGCTGCAGGAGTAGAAGTAGCAGACGCAGCTGCAGCAGCAGCACCACCGGCACGCGGTAGCACCAGCAGAAAAAATCAGCGGCAGCAGCAGGCTGGGTTTTGTCACTTCATCTGAGTAGGTTCATCTTTTCCAGCGCGATCACCACCCTCATTTGATTTCCCACCTGGGCCATACTCTCGACAAACCAACAATTTGTGACGAGAGCCGTTATGTTCGTCGTTGTTTTGACAAAGAAGACCATGATCAATGATGATCATCATGTGTCTGTAGAAGAAAACACAGCAATAGCCGTCAAAATTGCCACAGCAGCAGCAGCGGCAACTGCGCGAGTAATGCTCGAAAAGGAAGGCTGACCAAGGCACTAGAGCCATGAGCTTGAGACAGATTGGTCCTTGATCCAAAAGTTTCCGCTGGCGAGTGCAGTTGCGCAGGGGATTGTCGGTGGACGTTGACAGGAACCCGCCACAGTGATGCAGTGAACCCTGAGCTGCTGGCGGAAAGCCTGGCATGTGCGCGTGACCGAGCAAGACGGCGCGCGTGCCAATGCTGGCTGGTGTTACCAACGCGGGCAAAAGCGCGATCTTGGGCTCTTGGGTCGTTGTCTTTGGCCGTCAGGTTGTGTTTCTTCTCCCAGCAGCTGGTGCATCTGTGGGCTTGACTCCCTGACAACGAACAAGGCCCTGCGCTTCATCTATGGGGATGAAAACACACACTTTTTGCAGAGCTGGACTTGCGAATACTCGCGTCTCCAGGTGAGTCAAGCTCATCATGACGCGAACCCGGACTTCAAATCGGTGCGGCGATGACTGCCGCACTTGAAATCTTGTGTGACGCAGTACTGCCTGTCTCCAATGAGGACGTCCGCCACGAGCAGTCCTGCGTCATCCAGTTCTAGGGGTCCATTTTAATAAGGGCCCTTGCAGCCTGTCCCACATTGTGCTTCCAGCTATTGCAAATTCGTCGTCCAGTCTACCGCTGCCTGCGCCGCCAGGCGAATGAAATGAACACGTAAGGCGATTTCAATGTCCGACATGCGAGCAAAGCGACGAGATGCGACGGGGTGCTGCTCGATTTGTGTTCCTATCCTAAGCAATATAACAAGTAAGATAAGGGCCAGGGGCCAAGAGTAATTATGTACTTCGGATCCGGCGCAGCGCCGGGCGGCGCTTATCGCCGAGTCGTTTACTGTAGCCAAGAGCAAGACACTGCAAGAGGGCAGCTTGCAGCAATGACCCCGAAGCGGCACTATGTCACCGTAAAAGGCAGGGTCGGACTTTGCTAAGCGGCTCTCTGCCGCACTCCCACGACCGTAGTAGCTGTCATTGCAGAACAAGCGGTGAAAGATAGCAGCTTACAGTGTGGACGTCGGAATGGTTTTGCTGATCAGAGAATTTCCAGATGATATATATATATATATATATTCGTATCCGACCCTTCGAATTTGTGAGGCACAAAAACAAAGACAGTGCAATACAGTATGAAATTCGGAACGGTGTTGCTGAGCAGCAAAATTCAAAAAAGAGTTCTCAATATGGACTCACCAAAATGACATATTGGACTGTGAAACTCCAGGATGTTTCTATACAGTGTTTCGATACACTTTCACAACTACTGTTGATGCACAAAAATCTTGCGCATGACCTACAGCATCGCACATATCTCATGTCGCTCTTTCCACTTCCCCACAACCCCTAGTTGAATGCCCGTGGGTCATGCAGGATTTTGGGCATTCGCACCCCAAGTTTTACCCAGTGTCACTGCAATATTGTTATGGGTGGGGAGGTTCAACGTGACTGGGCATGCTGGCATCTAAAACTTCAGCAGTAGGACCTCCAGGGCAAGCTACCACTTTAGCAAACTATGATAAAACTCTTTAAATCTTGTTGCCATTCCTGGAGAAACTTGGGCTCATGGAAGGCCGATAGATCCCTTATGTATTTATAGCCCGTACAGTATAGTTATAAACACCTTATACCAGCTTTTGGAGTACGAGTTTACAGAACCTTTATAGCAACCTTTCCTTGAACCCGAATAGATCCTTTTAAATTTTTAAGCCTGTCTGTCAAACCCTTTTTAGTAGCCCTTCTCGCAGAACATTTCTAGAACCCGCAAAAGCAGCCCTTATGGTATCCGTTTTGCAATGGTAATACTCGCAGAAACGTCATAGTTAGTAATTAGTTAGTACCCGTTTACAACCATACAGTACAGGAGAAGGTTGGGTTCATGGAAACGAATGCCTCGGAGCTGTTGGAAGAGGAGGCCTCCGTCCAGCGAGAGGAGGCGAAGGCGCTGGGGTTCTATAAAAGTTCTATGAGGGCATGATTAGGCTTCTATCAGGGTTCTATTCGGGGTGCGGACCTCGGGGTCTCAGGACTGGGTTCAGGTTCCTGGGGGCCTGATATGGGGATGAGGCATTAATTAGTAGAATATTAGGACAGGGTTGTGGTTAGCATATAGTTATCTATGTACTACACGGCGATATGTATTCGCACCAGTTCTTCCGATCTCTGCAAGTTTAAGGTTATGGCCAGTTTTGAAGGATTCGGCTCAATTCAGGGATGTTGGCTGGCGCTGTGCGTTGTTGTGCGATGCCCTTGGATTCGAGGGCATGCGCAGTGAAGAGCCTCGGTTGTTGCCAGAAGTGGCAAATCGTCGTGCTGATAGGTATGGCATTAGTCTGAGACCACCTGCAGCCTTAACAGTTCATTCTTTTTTTGAGCTTGAAGCATTTGACTGTATGGAGGTTGCGGCCACAGCATCGGAGATGCCGAAACCCCAGATCGGCTACAAGACCTTACACGAATGTTTCAGCACAGAATGGACAAGGGGTTGCACATCGTTACTGTTTGGGGCCTCTAGTGTCATCATGACCGATTCGATCCGGTCGATATCGAATTTTCGACTCGGTTCTACAGGTGTTGGGGGGGACATTCGATTTCGCAGCTCCAATGTTGCACCGAGGTTGGGTGGGAGGCCGGGGAAGGATCATGAAGGAGGTGCGGAGGAAGGTGAGGCGATTCGGGAAGGTGGGAGGCAGGAGGCAGGTAGCGATCGATCCGATCGTGTACCCGATGGGATGCCGGTGTTGCGCAAGGTTGGCTTGGCATGTATTTTCACCCTTATCGTTGATACATCAAGCCGTGGTTCTCTGAGAAACAGTCATCCCATCACGATCCATGGTCGTAAGCAGTTCGAGATGCTCAGAACAGGTGTAACGGCCCAGTTGGACACCATAAACCAGCAGTCGAGGCTGAAGTGCAGAGATGCAGGGAGTCGATTATAGCCAGCAACAGGACCAAGGCGAATGGAGACGGGTCTACCCGTCCGACATACTGCCAGTTTTTGCCATCGTTTCGGAAGTGCAGCCGGCGGAAGTAGCCGTCTAGATGAATGGTTTCTGTGATCGTAGTGATGGCAGCGACAAGAAAGAACACGAACCGGTCGCTCGGTGACCCTCAACCTCTAATCTGCCTTTGCCCCTTGAGCCGCAGGAAAATTCTTAGAAACTTTACGATCCCAGATCCCGAAATTCCAAAAACTGTTGCATAACGACTGTACTTTTAGTGGCCGTTGGCCCTTGCCTACCTATCTATGAATTGTCGGCCCATCTGTCTGTCTTTCAGAGTTAGCTATCTGTCTGTCTGCCTATCTTTGTTTCCATGTATCCATCTGCCTATCTTGCTGATTCGGTACCTACCTACCTGCCTATCTATCTACCTATCTATTTATCCACCCAGCTATTTATCTGTCTCTCTATCTATATCTATCTATCCATCTATCTATCTACCTATATGTCTATCCGTCCATCTTACCAACGGTCTAGCTTTCACTCCTGCGCCGAGTCACGCGCGAAACCGTGTCGATGCCGAGAAGCAGCGGCGTGAAGTCGAGCAGACGGAGGCCCGGTTTCAGCGAATTTCACAGGTTTCATGGGCCTTGAGGGTTTGGAATTTTCGAGCTTTGGGTTTCGGGTTTCGGGAATTTGCGGTCCGTGGTTTCAGGGTTCAGGACAAGAGATCATTTGCTCAATGCCCAGCCCAATGCTCTAAAAAATTCCGTTTCGCATCCCACATTGGTGCCCAGCAGTTGCCCAGCTATGTACCACTACGTTCATGGACTCTTCCGTGGCATTCTTAGTCTCTCCGTCTGCATCTTTTGCGTTTGCATCTGCAGGCTTCTTATAGTACGGTGCAAGAGAAAGAAGGATTTCAGAGTGTAGCAGGGTGGATCCTTGGTTTTGTGGCTTTGGAGGGTTCGGTTTGGTTTCTACGGAGCCCAGTCTAGGTTTCGAATAAGGCAGGATATCAGGAACTTGACTTCCCGCTCCGGCTTTTCAGTGTGATCTTTCATCATGCCTTGACCTTGCAGTTTCGGGAGCCTGGATTGAGGCTTCGGGTTCATGGTTTGTCGCGCAGTACAATAGCAATATACCCCTAAACCCTAAACCCCCTAACCCCCAGTCTAAACATTAGTTCAGGAAAAAGGAGTCAAGCCATGTCCGAATCGGTTTCGCAGGAGGAGACTGCAGCCATCAGGCAGGTGTGCGCACGACTGGAGAGCCGAGATCCAAGTGAAGTGTGGGGAGTGCTCTAGCTCAGAGACTCCGTTACCCCGTACTTAATAAGCTTAAGTGTGTAAAGGGTTCGTTCAGGTGCGATGCAGAGTTATCTGACAACATTGGGCGGAGGGTTTGCATCGTGGGAAACTTCGACAGCATGGACCTCATAGAGCTGTACTGTAACATCTGTGGCAGTTTGTGCATGCTTCAGAGATGGTGGGTTTTCTCGGCTTCAGGTTCAAAATCAAGAATCTGAAAACAGACGATGCCGATAAGTATGCCCGCACACCAAGCTACGGGTGTAGGATTCAAAGTTCCTGTCTGGGGTTCAGCATATCATCTCGCATGGTCGAGGCATGCAGTAGTCGCTCCCACAAATGTGGGAATCGTAACAGACTCTCAGCCAAGAGTTTTTCGTTGATAGTACGATCGCAGCATAGTCTGTTCGAGTGCGACAGAGTGCACATTGTATGAATTTTATATAATGTAGTAGTACAATGATCTTGCATCTTGCGCCACATAGCTTGACATAACGCATAGATAATTTGTGTTGTGCAAAAGTTGTTCATGAGCAGGATAATGAATACAAAAACACCGATGTAGCTACATAGTAAACAAGTAAACGGATGCGTAAACAAGTAGACAAAGACGTATCCGTTTAAACATACATGCCAATATTATTCCACATACATGCATACACAGATACATACACACACACAGAGAGACAGAGACGAAGCCAGCGACAGAGACTGCGAAGGGCCAGAGGAGACAGGTAGACACTCATACATATCTAATTACACACATATATATATATACACACATGCGCACACACATGTGAAGACATTTACATACATGTAAAGTTGCACTTCCTCTGCCATACTCATGGTTCAGGCGAAGATTCCAACCGGTCATGTTGCCCCTGAGTCCTTTTCAAACAAGGATGGCCATGCAAAGCTTCTCACTGGATTTTGAAGGCCAGCATAATGTATGGGGCCTCAATAATTAAAATAGGGTTTTGGGGCCCATTATACTATACTGTAGTAAGGAACCCCCAAAATAGTATGGGTAAATATTTAGGCCCCTATAGTAGTACCACAGACTTCTAGCATTGCGCAACCTGAACCCTACGCACTCAACTAAGCCCTGCCTTAGGGCTCGAGTTCCCTAAATAGTAGGTTACTGGGGTATATATTATATGGTTATAGTCTAGTAACCTACTATTTAGGTAACTGGAGCCCTAGAGCTGTTCATCTTCACGACACCTCCCGTCCCCTACAAGCCGTATCGATATACCTGCGATAGACAGGATTACAAAGCTTGCCCTCTCTAGCGCCATCATGAGCATGGAGTCGCATGTGGGTTTGTTCATTGCAGTGGCATTCCTGGTGCAGCTTGCGGTAGCTGTCAAGCTGGCTTCCGATGCCGCCGCGAGCAAGGGCAAGATCAAGACGTGGCTGATGCAGTGCCGAAGCTGTCTTGTTGGCGTCTTCCCGAAGCAACGCGCACAAGAACTCATATTGTGGAACGAAGTCATGCGGATTCACATCCAGCTTTCCCGCCGGAGTATGTTCTTTCTGCTTTTTGCCGGATGCAGTTTGATCACAGCAGCGCAGGTGTTTCTCCTCTCGGGATTAGACCCAGCAACGTTCTGGCTGTCTACGCCACAGTTGTGGACAGGTACCTTCGGCCTTGTGGCCGTGTACTTGTTCCTGGGTTCTTGTTAAGGAATTTAAGTTGCCCTGATAAGGAAGCTGTCTACTAAATTCCTTAACAAGAACCCAGGTTCACATTCGTGCCAGTCCGCTTCCAGTCCTACTCCGTCCATGCTTTCTACCTCATGTTGAACTTCCTGGGGCTGATAATGCTTCTGCCGTCCCATTGCCCGAGGGACCAGCTTATTCGGAATTCGATGACGCAGTTTATCATATTCCGCGTGCCCTCCATTTTGCTGACTCCTCGAACACTGCTGGTGCTAGTTGTGGGCTGCGGATACCTTCTGATGTCCCTCCTGCGATTTACGCTGGAGCCCATTCCCGAAACCAGCGGCTGCACGGTTGACGAGCAGTTCTTGGTGAGAATGGAAGTGTACATGTTGCTTGCTACGACCTTCCTCTCCTTCATGGTGAAGGCAATGGTGAAACGGAAGGTGGAGCTCAGTGTGGACAGCAGCAACCTAGCGAAACAACTCAGCGCTGCATCCTCCTTACTGAAGCTCACCTGCGACGCCGTACTTGAGCTGGATGATAACCTGCGACTCACAGATCACTCCCCCGAGTTGTCCGCCTTACTTCTGCACCGACCAGGCTCCAGCATGAAAGGCAAACAGCTGACAGACTTCATGAAGCCAGATGATGCTACCCGCGCAACGCAAATCCTGGCTGCCGGTCCATCTGGCCATGAGAACCAGATCTCCGCTCATGCCTTTCACACACGACTTGTGGATAGCTGCTCAAGTAAGCTCTGCGCAGAGGTGGGAGTGTCCGAAAATTTGGGGTACCTTATTTTGGGCCCTTTATAATAAGGATCCTACTATTTAGGGTAGCCCCTATTTTCGAAAACTCCCAGGTTTTTCAAGTGAAATACACCAAGCACGACGGCAAGGAGTATAGCTTGCTGGGTCTTCGTGACTTTACAGATGTCCAACCTCTTTCTGGAGGCAACGCCGTGGATGCCCTCGAGCCAACTTCTAGCAGACACTGGGTTCTTGTTAAGGAACTTAATTTGAGCTGCCATAATAGGATCTACAGTAAATAGTTTCGTTATTATGGTAGGTTAAATTAAATTGAGCTACCATAATAGGGATCTACCGTGAATAGTTTCGTTACTATGGTAGGTTAAACTCAATCTCTTGGCCCCTAAACCCGTTTAGAACCCTCAGGAGACAGCCTGGGCTCCCGGGTCTGCCAAGTAATGACAGCAACAGACACCTCTCGAGCAGCTGCAAGTTTCTCTTCGGAAGAGGATGCTGTAAGTGTGACTGGGCTCTTGTTAAGAAGTTTAGTTTAAATAAGCATAACTGGGTTCTGGATAAGAAGTTCAGTTCAAGTAAACATATTAGGGATCTAAGTACACTTAGAAATATTGTCACCTTTTTACAGTAAGTACAGTTAAATTCCTGGACAAGAACCCAGGTGAGTGTAGTCAGCTCCACTGATGAAGAGTCGCTGACAGCGCGGCCCCGAACGGTCTACATCGATATTGACACGGAGGACATGTTGATCCAGGCGGCTTCTTCCCCAGTGATGGCACTCTCGGGCTTGCCCCTGGCAGATGTGTTTCCTTCCCCCCACACGAGAATGCTGTTGGAACAACTCCGTCGTGAGGCGGACCTCTTCCGAAGACGGGGCGAGGAGCCCCCTGGTAGGGTTCTGAACTACGATTAGATGCCCGTGATTCTCAACCCTGGGACGGTCGACCGCATCACCGGGACCATGCAGATCACGCAAGCGAGACTCGGCGGGACCCACGTTCTCATGGCCTTCTCCCCGCTCCGTCGAAGATCAGAGTCCGAAGGTCGGTGCAGCTCTCAGAGCTCTCAGAGATCCACATTAGAGAAGCCCGTGGGAGCATTGTCGCTCTAACAGCCCTGTTTCCCATTGGCGGTTTTGGTGCCCTACAAGTGCCTGTCAAGGGACCTGAAGATGCTGCCAGGGCAGACCAGCATCGCCAATAAGGCGTTGTGTACAGTCGCCTGCATGATCACTTGAGTGCCACAAAACAATCTTCATGCAGCCAAGGTTTTGTTGTTTTTTTACGGGCGGTGTGGAGCACTGACTCAGTGTGACGCTTCAGCACTTGTCGATAAATTCTCGAAGCTGGAGCTTCTAACTGGGGGTTGGAGAAACCCTAAAGTTTTGAACGAAGCCGGTATCTCGCTGAGACTACGCCAGCAGAGCGTAGTGCCCTGCTGTCAAGTCAGTTCAGGGCTTACAAACTTCAGGGCAACGATGCCGCAGGTTCGTCCTTGTTAGCTTTAGGGGTGTAGGGGTTTAGGGTTTAGGGGTTTAGGGGTTAGGGGTTTCGGGGTTTCGGGGTTTAGGGTTTAGGGGTTTAGGGTGTAGGGGTTTAGGGTTTAGGATCCTCCAGGATCTTCCTCGTTAACTTGTGAAGGAATTTCATGTAGTTGCCATACTAGGGATCTATGGTACTATAGTAACTAAGATAGTTTTCTTGTTATGATTTCTCAAATGACCTTAACAGGAACCCAGGGCCTTCGCAACTGGTCGAGTTCGGCTCTCCACTTCTAGACTGTAACTGGGAGTTTCCGAAAATTAGGGGTACCTTATTTTGGGGTCCTTATAATAAGGATCCTACTATTTAGGGTACTATATTCGGGTCCCCTCTTTTCGGAAACTCCCAACTTGGTGTTTCATATGGGTTTGCTTTGCAGGGTGTCAGGTGTTTCGTACGGGCCTGTGTTGCTTGGGTTCCTGGCCACGTCAGCGGTTCGCGAGAACCCTGAGTTTAGTGTTCATCAAGCCTTTCTCGTGAGAGGTGCTTCCATGTCAGTAGGGTTCCCAAGTAAGGGGACCGACTATTCATGGCAGAACGCCTTGGAACTACGATGCAAGAAAGGACCCTTTGTACAGCGTAGCTCGCCTTCTCCAGCATGTCAAAAAAGTCGCGGTGCTCGGCCGAGCGGGTGGATGCGACTGTTTGCAAGGCTTGGCTCTTTATGTGAAACCGAGCGTAGGCTTCCAAGTAGGCTGACCAATCCATCTTCCTGAGATCTGAAGATAAGCTTCATGCACAAATAAATGGGCATCACAAGAAATGTCCCAACCAATACCAGCAGCTTTAACAACAACTCCCTCAGATCTCAGGCTGTCTTAGCAATCAAATGACTGACGAAGCAGGACCCTGCTGCAAGGTGTTGAGAACTGTACCGAAACCCGTGAACATAATTGTGCTGTGCAGCAGTACCGATGATGACGTCGTTGCCGCTGATGATGATCATGATGATGATAGGGCCAACGATTGTAGCGGCACCGACAGCGAGGGTGCTGGGTACGAGGTCCGCCGTCAGTCTCAGAAGCTTAACACGCAGATTTGCGTTGCGACTGCAGACATCCACATCCGATTTGCGCCCCGATAGACCTCATAATTCCTAAACTCTTAAGCCCTCTTTAAGCCCCAAACCCCGAACCCCTGTTACTAAACTCCACAAACCCCAACTCCCACACTCCAATAACCCCAAACCCTATAAGCCCCAAACCCCTAAACCCAATAAGCTCTCAAAATCCCCAATCTTGAAGCTGCAACCCTAAACCCTAAACCCGAGGTTCCAGACAGCTTCTCACGGCGCAGGCGCAGGAGCTCTCGCGACGCGAGGCAGCCGGAGCCATCTTGGAAGTTGTTCTAAGACAGGGGCCTCAACAATTAGAATAGGGTTTTGGGGCCCATTATACTATACTTGCAACAAGGAACCACCAAAACAGTATAGGTAATTATTAAGGCCCCTATATTAAACGGTTTAAGATGTAGGTAGTCCTGCTGCAGGATATGATGTGTGTTTAGTTTGCGGACAGTAGTGTGAACTGCAGGTGCTTAGCAGCTTAGAGCACGTGCCGTCCTGTAATCAACCTGGAAGGCGCGAAGCAACACATGCGGAATTGTAGAGCCATGTATCGCGCCGGGAGATGGAGTTTACTTCGTGATCCTGCACGGGCACCGTAGATGCAGGAAGTTTGAACCTCGAAGCCTGAAAGTCGAACGGAGGCCTGCTCGTGAAAGGCGCTCCACAAGCTTCGCTCAGTCATGCTGCATGCTTGTAATAAGACCAATAGCAGTAGCAAAGCAGTTGTCCTGATGGCATTCCAAATCATTCAGGAATAGTCGTCAGGATCCCCAACCCGTTGTCATGATGGCAGTAGCACAGCAATAGGTATGATGATTTCAACATATTCCGGCAACGACCACACAAACCGTTTCATATTCAGTAATCAGCAGGTAGTGCTAAACTTCACCACGGTGGAAAGCATTTACTGGAAGTCATTCGCAGTATTTCGGTTCTGGAGCGGACAGCGATAGCAAAGATACCAAATCACCGGAAGCATGCAAGTACATCCTGTTGAGAAGGTCCAGCGCCGACATCCCCCGGAAACCGGCCATGCCAGTAAGTTTTCCCCAGTCTCCAAGTGAAAAATGCCGAGACAAACCAACTGGAGAGCCTGGCTTGACCCTAAACTTCATAAGCCTAAACCCCCGAGACCCCTTAAGCCCCAAATCTCCAAGGCCTGAATCCAGAAGGACTCTCCCAACCACTCCCCAAACAAGTAACAAAAAACATCTTGCGCCGAACTTCCAATCACCCCCCCCCCCCCCCCCCCCCCCCCCCCCCNCTCCCGCCCTCCACGCCCCACCCAAGGCAAAGACAATAAACCAACCTATGTTTAAGCCAAGCCTCTACTTCTGCTTTTGCTTCTGCTTCTGGTTTACTTCTGAGCGAACCACTAATCACTACTACGACGACGACGGCTACTTCCACTACTACTACCACCACTACCACACTACCACTACCACTACCACTACCACTACCACTACGACTACTACGACTACTACGACTACTACTACTACTACGACTATATCTCTACTACTACTTCTACTTCTACGACGACGACGACTACTACGACGCCTAGCCAAGAGTCGCAATAGCAATGGTAACACCATGAGCGACAACAACCACAGGGCGGTGCTATCTTTTATGCTAACCAATAACATCAGTAGACATAATGGCAGCACTGAAGGGGTCTAATTTTGTATTTGAGGGGGTATAATCGAGTTCTGCAGGTCGAGTTTTGTAATTGAGGGGGTTTATGAATAGGCGGTAATAGGAACTCAACATTAATGATAACAATGACAACAACAAAACAACGACACTGCCAAGAACAACAACAATTGTTACTTCTTGATGGTGATCATGAGATAATAGTATTCAAAACAGAAAATCAAAAAAGGAATACTCGCAACAATGATGAACTAAAGTATCGGCTCGTGGGCTGATGGCAGGTCCTACGTGCCTCGGAGCAGTCGCGCGAGGCGAAGGCAAAGGGACTTGACATTTGGGGTGATTAGGTGGAGCAAGTTTTAGGGTGTAGTGCATTTAGAAGTTTAGGGTTTAGTCTGACCTTGATATTTGGGGTGATTGGGTGGAGTTTAGGCTTGTTGTGTTTTGGGAAGTGTAGGGTTTAGGAAGTTCAGGGTTTAGCCTTTTTGGGAGTTTAGGGTTTTTGGAAGTTTAGGGTTCAGGGTTTAGGCAGTTTAGGGTTAAGGGTTTAGGGGGTTGTAGGGTTTAGGGGATTTATTTTTGAATGTTTGGGGCTTTGGAGTTAGCGGGCATTGCTCATTTGCGGATCATGGATCGAGTTCAATATGGTCTGTCTCTGCATTTCAGGATTCAGGGTCAGGGTTTAGGGTTTGCATGTGGTGTGCATCTTTAGTATAGGCTGAGCCTAGAACCCAGCAAAGCATCGATTCATCGGATCCTCAAACCATCACAGCTATGATCCGGCTGCTAGGTGGTTCATTCCGCATCTATCAGAACGGCTCGTGCTTTTGCTCTCTCTCCTCTCTTTTCTCTCTCTGTCTCTCCGTCGCTCCTTTTTTTCTCTCGCCCCGTCAGCCTAGGAGCCCGCGGCCTCAGCAGACCCGAGCCCCAAGCACGTTTCCGGAGCAGGAGCTTGGCGACAAGCTCCTCGAAGCCTCTGGCCAAAGTAGTACCTGGCTTACCATCGCCATAGCTTGGGGCATTGCCTTCTGCTGAATTCTCTTTGCGTTTGATACTGTTGAGATGGAGGCAAAGGTTCGGTTTGCAGTTTCGGGCAACGTTGGACAGTGGCATCTGCCACGGTAGCATTCTCCACTCTTCGAAGGAACTCGTCCGCTGCGCTTACGTATCCCACTAGCGCGCTTGTGTCAGCTGGATCCGGCTTGCCCCAAAAGACATCTTCCCGACAGCACCATGCACGAGTATGGTAGGAACTGCCTGAATGGTGCCTTTCATACTGTCTGCACATGTGCAATGCTACACCCTAGGCTGGCTGGCCTATTGAGTGCAAAGCTGGATGAATTTTGTGACTGCCGGACTAAACTACAAACGGATGCTGTGTTCAAGCTGAAGCTTAAAACCGGAATCTCACAGCAATGTTAGTAGTCTCCCTCCTTCCAGTCGCCTCCGTCATTATCCTCAAGATCATCTCACCACTACTGGACCATTACCAGCTCACCATTACAATCAGCGCCGCGACCGCCACTGCTACCAGCGTCAGCAGTATTGTCACAGTCGTCATCAGCATCAACATCACCATCATCACTATCATCATCATCATCAGTGTCATCATCATCACTATCATCATCATCATTATTATTATTATTATCAGTATGACTATATCTTTCTCTATCTCTATCCTTAACATAAATTTTGATCTTTATCGTCATCATCATTATCATCATCACCGTCAAGTACCCAACCCTGCAGCGGCAGCGGCGGCGCACCTCTCCATATCGAAATTCGTTCTCATAGCTGTCAGGGCAATCGCAGTAGTCACCATCTTCTTAAAATGAACCCCCAAGCCTTAACCCTGAACCTTGAGGACATTGCGGTAGCGGAATTCATAGTCTTTGGACAGCCTGAAGCTCGAGGCCAGGCGGAGACCTTGGGCCGGCGAATCGCAGCCTTGGAGGCACACCAGGGCGGAATTATGGCCTTGGTTTCAATGAGCAACAGAACTATGATGATTACTTTATGTGGGACCCGTTGAGAGTAGGATTTGAATTTGATGGTATGTTCTTGGGGTGCTCTTGAGCCTGAGAGTTGAGTGTGGAATGGCGTTCTGCGTGATCTTCAAGTGTAGATTGAACGGATTTAGGGGTAGCAGTGCAGGTCAACTTCTCTCACAAAGGAGTTGTTGCTGCTATCATTTGGAAGATCGCCGCTGTGGATGAGCAATCGCACCCCAAAAGTCTCCGACCACACCGGCAAGACAGTTCACTCTAAGTCACACCAGGTGATACTTGTGAAGTTCAAGTTTGCACGGGCCTCTTGAGGGCGCAGGTGCGAACCACTCCGTTAGCACCAGAAGGTACAAACTCGAAATCCGAGGGAGGGTAAGTGTTTGTGGGGCCGCAAATCACTTACCATAGAAGCCTAAAGTAAGAGGAAGAGGATCGTCATCTTCACAAGGGACGCAAAAGCCCCGATGTTCTTGGGACTTTGACCCTGATCCTGGCAAATGGATGAAAGCTTGAGACACGAACCTTGCAAAAGAGGGCCTGACTGGTCAGAAGAGGTTTTGGGGGTATATTATCGCGAAATTATCAGTACAGAAGGATGTTATTACCAATTCTCCGACATCTACATATCAGTTATATACCTCACTCCTCTGCCTTTACAGCTCAGACCCTGCAGAAGCCTCCAAGCCTTATTCATTGGGTTTGCTTGGGGCTGTTTCACTCCCACGCCTACACCCTCTGAGCTCTAAACCTCCTATCCAGAGACTGCAAAGTCCTTTCATCTACAGTCTTTTAAGCTCTTATCTAGCGGCCTGAATAATTACCAACACTATTTTGGGGCTTCCTTATTGTAATTATAGTATAATGGGCCCCAAAACCCTATTCTATTCTTCAAGGCCACTACATTAAGCCCCCTACCTGGAGACTCCAAAATCCTTCCATGCGCGATGCGTAGCCAAGGGGGATCGAGCCGCGGCCCTTGAAGCCCTGCAAGTAGACCGGCTGAGTTCAGGATCCCAGGTTCTCCTCCTAAGGGCGGAGCGAAATCCTAAGCCCTAGACATGTTGAGAGACATTCTGCAGACGGGAAAGAGGGAATAAAAGCAAGCATTCGGCCCTGGACGTAGTCGTTGAGTTCCCAGCTTCTCGGAACCCTGTCCTCAAACGACTCGCAGGCAGATCTTGCTTCCACTGAGGCGGGTGTTTTGGATCCAGGGTTTGTCAGGCTTGCAAACGCCGGTTTTATTATGATGTATATCAGTAAGACAATCGAATACATGATGTCTTATGATTTTGCATGACATGATATGATGCGGTATGACATAATGACAGCCGGCTCTTAGCACCTCGAAGGAGCTTCAACCACTTGTGCAAAGTATATAGGTCGGGGAAGGCTTGGGTAGCAGATTCCAGGAGAATCAGACGTAAGAGTTTCGGTTCAGAACTCAAGACCCTGAACCCCAAAGCCTTAAATCCGATAAACGTGCATGTATCATGGCATCAAGGGCTTCGAGAGGCGCTAGAGTCGAGAGAAAGAACTATGTGTACTAGAAGGTAACATAGTATAGCCTTGTCTATAGTTTCTATTCTGGAACAGAAGGTTGTCTAACATAGTCCAGTAGACTTAAAAAGGCACGCGTTGACGGCTGTGTTTATTCGTTTGAGGTGCGCAACTGCTCGTTCGAGGCTCTGTTGGCACATTCTTGAATCTGGGGTTCTTCGGCCGGGGTGACCCTTAGTTATGTAGACCCCTTGCCCTCGCTCAGTGAGCATGAAATTAGGGATCCATGTCTGAACGCTCTTACAGGAGGTGGTTTGGTAATCTGAGGTCTAGATCAGTGCAGGACGAGTGTCGAGCAACGGACACCTCCAATGTGCTCCTGAAAGAAGAGGCCGGCTGTGCTCGAACGAAATGCGGTGTCGGGTCTGCAGCCTCATGGATTACATTCCAGCTAGACAACTCAGAAAACCACTGAAAGCTAAACTACCGAAACAGCAAACCCTCGTTCGAAGTTCGCGCGGTTAAGGTACTACCCTGAAGCAGAGATCGCCGATCAAAGCTACAGCCAGCAAGCAGAACTGACCTGGAGCGCTCCTGAGTTGAGGTATACTGCAAGATCTGTGTAGCTGTGAGCAGTTCCCTTAGCCATGGGCTCCACAGTAGTTCCTTTTTGGGTTACCTTATAGGATTCTATATAAGAACGACAAAAAGGAACTACTATGGAGCTTCTAGGATTCTAGGTATAGTTGAAACTTCTCAAGAATTCAGTTGAAACCCTAAGCCCCAAACCCCTGACTTACACCATAAACCCATACCCTAAGCCATAAACCCCAAGCCCTAGACCCTAAACCCTTTTTTACCCTCCACGCTAACCCCAGTCACTTCCATGGTACCGTGGCGGTCTTATGGAGGTGCAATCTGCCCAGATGGAGGCTGAGGTGCAAACGAGGCACGGGCCTGTCTGCACGCAGCCTAGAGGGTGTTCATAAGCCTCTGTGTGTTTTGCACGCAAGGGCTTAGGAATAATTAGGAATAATGTCCCTGTCTAAGATTGGATATGTAGTTAATGATCATATACCAGTATAATGTAACTACCTGAACCGTATTTCGTGCATATGCATAAATGCATACGTATGCGTTTGCTATGCGTGGCATTTGTACATACACATACTCTCGTGCATTATAGTATTTGTGAACCATACTTGCGCGCACTTACACACACCTTGCCACGCAGTTAGCCATGCAGAAAATGAAGGGGAGAGAGAGAGAGAGAGAGACAGACAGCGAGACAGAGAGACCCAGAGACAGACAGAGACAGAGTGTGTGTGAGACGTTGAAAGACAGACAGACAGACAGACAAAGCGGAAACTAATTAAACCTCCCAGACTCCAACAAGCTCCCAAGACTTCAATCAAAAAATATTCTGGCGCCTGCAACACCCAGCATACCAAGTAGCAGCAACAATAACAGGAACAACAACCACTAGTGCCACCCCAACAGCCACCATGACCAGCAGCACTACCACCACCGACAACAACAGCAACACGAGCAACACCAGCCGCAGCAGCAACAGCAGCAACAACAGCAGCAGCAGCAGTAACAGTCAGCAGACAAGCAGACATACAAACAACAGCAAGAAAGCATAGCCAACGAATACGTGCAAAAAGCAATGAAAGTGTCATAAAAAAAGCCAGTCCATCAACCTTCAAGCAACTAAATTGCAAACCCAAGAAGGAGACAGCCCCAAATAAGTACCGATGGCCGTGCCATCGAAAAGGCGCCTCGCAGCCCAGCGGCAGGAACTCCAGGGTGCCCGGAGCTCGGATCACTCGGAGAACTGCTGCTATAGGGTTTAGGGTTTAGGTTTTAGTAGATACTATACCAGAGTCTCCATTGTAGTTCCTTTTTTTGGTTAACCAGTTTTATGATTTTATGGTTAGGATCCTATAATAGAGATTTTGGTCAACCAAAAAAAGGAACTACAATGGAGACTCTAGGTAGTAGCTGTTACAGTATGTTAGAGTATTTCGTTGTCTAGTATACTGTATGATGATAAAGCTTGCTTCTAGTTTCTTATAGTATGTTTTAGTATCTTATGGTATAACATGTTCGGGTATATTATAGTATGTTATTGGTCGGGGTTCGTTGAAAGGCTCGAGTTCAGGGCTTGTTGGGGTGACTACAAAAGCGGTCATTGTAAGGGTTTAGGGTTTAGGGTTGTAAGGGCCACTGTAAGAGTGAGTGGTATTCTGGGATGTAGAAGGGATTGTCTGCTGCACGTTTCGTACAGAGAGTTTAATATAAGGGCCTTGATAGTTAACTATTCTATGTTGGGGGTTCCTTATTGGAATAATGGTATACTATACCCAAAACCCTATTCTGATTATTAGGGCCCCGATAGTAGGGTTTCTAGCTGGTTGATTTTCCTCCAGAGGAGCTTCTTCTGCCCCCGAGGCCCCCTCTTCCCACCATGGGACTTTCCGCCAAGTCTCCGTAGAAGCTCTTGAAGGCTTGCTTGGCGGACATCGGCTGTAGTAGGAGTTCGGATGACTTTCTGATCTGTTTGGGCTTTGATTGGCGATTTATGCCTGGGCAGACTCTGAGGGAGATTCAGAGCAAAGCAACAGCGCAGGAAGCAATTGTGGTAGTAGAGGCCAAGTTGAAGGTGGTAGCGGCACGAGAAGTAGAGGCAATAGTGGCCGCGTCCGTTCCTCTCTGCACTGTGGACTTCCATCGTCGAGAGAAGTTCTCACACCAGCTCGCAGCTGAAGCCTCAAACCCGTGGCCTTGTGAAGATCCGATGTAAGGCCTAAGACGGGGCAGGTAGCCAGCTGCTCAAGGCAGACCTTTCAAGAAGCACAGTTGGTGCTAAGGGCGGAATGCTCCTTTCGTATGAAGTGGAGCTAGTCCCATGTGCATACAAGCTGCCCCCCCTCCCACTGTCATCCGTTCCGCCGCTGAGGACCTGCAAAGCGGCGCGCAGCTGCAGCAAAGGTGCCAGATGGAAGCTCTGAGTCATGGAAGTCTCACAGGTCTTGGCTTCGAATACGAGAGTACACGAGAGTGTCAGAAATTAGACGATCTCCACATGGACTCGATACCCGGATACTTCTTGCAAGGCCTGAGACTGAGGAAAGCAGCTGCAGTGAGTTCTCTTTAAGTCATGAAACACCAGCAAATCCGAGTGCACTTTTCCTGCAAACGCGAAGCCCTAAGCCCCCCGGAGCAGGAAGCTCTTAAACCTCAGGCCCTATCAGGGCGATACCTCAATAGACCGATAGAGACCCCGAACAAAAAGCGCACTCGTGTCGCAGCTCGGCAGGTCTCAAACAGCAGGTGCTCGACTCCAATTTCTGACAGCGTCCTTGTCCGGACCTGTGCAGCAGAGGTTTTCTGCAGGGGTCTAGCGTTTAGAGTAGCCTCTCCTCCGAATTCACATGGGTGGTTGTCAAAATTATGGTCCTTTTTTGGGTCCTTATTTTAATTCGGCACCTATTGTTTAGGGTACCCAAAAAGGGACCCTAATTTTTGACAACTACCCACATCTTAGTATGAGGTGGAGGCTTGCAGCTCAGTCTGCCGAGGCTAAGGAGTTGTGCGGAGACCAGCACCGATCCTCCCCACCTACCTGCGGTGACTGTTCGTGACATCGTTAGACTTCAGGCTGCGCATGGAGTGTAGTCGCTGTTCGCTACTCAACGGAAGTCCTACTTCGACGATATGGCGTGCATGAGACTGAGAGAGTAAGAGTTCGCACCCATGCGAGTTCAGAGGTGCTGCATGTACAACATTGCCTACAGCTGCCTAGACTTCAGAGACGCTTTTGCTGCATGTACGAGTTGATAGTATCCAATACTGTAACCTAGACAATCGTAACTTCCAGCTGCATCACTTACCTTAGCCATTGGCAACTGTCACCAGTGAGGGCGACTTTAACGTCATGGAAAATCTGAACCTGGGATGGTGTGACTCATCGATGACTGCATGATGTCGATGCGTGTGTATGTATATATACATATATGTATATGTAAATAAATATCAACACACACACATATATATATGTAGGTGTTTAGGTATGTACGTATGTATGTTGGTCCGCATGTAGAATTGTGTGTTGGTTTACTGGTGCATGTTTGTATTTCTTGGTTGTGTACTTCCGTAGATAGATAGATAGATACATAGGTAGTGAGATAGATATCTATAGAGAGAGATACATGGGTAGATAGATAGATAGGTAAATAGAGAGAGAGAGAGAGAGAGAGGGAGAGAGAGCGAGGGAGGGAGGGAGGGAGGGAGGGAGAGAGAGTTAAAAAAGACGCAGGGGCGGGAGCGGCGGGAGAGAGAGAGAGAGAGCGAAACAATCCAGCGGAAGCAATCCCTGTCTTTATCTCTTTATCTCTATCCACATCCACGTTGATATGAATCTCCACCACTATAGTATATTTACCTATATCTATAACCCAGGTCTAGATCTGTATCTAAATATAGATATATCCATAACTGTAGCTTTATCTACAGCTATACTATCCGTATCTTCACCTAGATATCTAGATCTCGGTCATGATCCATATCCAGGTCTTTATGTCGGCCTATAGACTTGCGCCTTTCGACAAAAGGGCGCGGAGATTCTCAGGCCCGGTCTTACGGCCGAGCAGAAGCTGCTAGCAACGCGCCTCCAGGACGGTTCTGGGCTAAGGGCGTAGGCTTTGTAGCCTTATCTGTTTACGGCTTAGGGCTTTGGGGATTTAGGGTTTAGGGTTCTTGAGGGCTTTGGGGTTTTTAATGTAGATTATGGTTTGGGGTTTAGGGCTTTAGGTCCGGAGGATTGGCTTTGGGGTTTTGAGCTCTCGTGGGGTGTAAGCGTGTTGGCACCGAAGGAGATGGAGGGTTCACTGTAGCACAATTCATGTGTTTTACAAAACTTTTGCACGTTCATATGGGAGTTTCCGAAAATTAGGGATACTTTATTTTGGGGTCCTTGTAATAAGGATCCTACTATTTAGGATACTATATTAGGGTCCCTTATTCTCGGAAACTCCCATATAGGCATCAGGTGTGAGTCATACAGGCAATGTGTATGACTTTCCCGCACAAAATTCCTGCCCCATCTGATGCTCTCCCAACGCCGTGCCGGTTTGGCAGCTGACCTCGGGGTTCCTGCAGCAGGCCGGGCAGAATACAGAGGCCTTAATCATTACCTATACTATTGCGGGTATCTATGGTATAATATAGCCATTACGGCTTATTGTAATTATAGTATCATATACCCATTAAGGCCCCTGTGTTAGGAGCTGAGAGGAAGGGAAGCGCTCTCACCTGGGATGGTGCGGTTCAAGCTCTGGGCTCAGAACTGCACAGAACACAACAAAGTGGTCCTCTTACCTTTGGTTAGTAGGGAATGGAGGAATGGGGTACAATTATAACTCTACCATTCTTTCATTCCCTACTAACCAAAGGTAGGTCCTGTAGCAGCCCTCAACTGTAATGTAGGGGCCTTAATAATGAGAATAGGGTTTTGGGCTCCTTTATAGTCTAGTTATAAGAAGGAACCCTTTGGAATGATGTTGGTAATTATTTTGGCTTCTATACCCTAAACCCTAAACCCGGTTTGGGGTTTAGGGTTTAGGATTTCGTTGATGGCTGACACACAGAAAAACCACGCACGAAACCTGACACCAAGGCCTCACACCCTGCGTCCCAAAAATCCAAAAACTACACCCCCCAATTCGAAGTCCCAACTAAACCAGAAACCCTGGGCCCTAAACTTCAGAATCCCAATTCCCAAAACCAGAACCCCTAAATCCTAAAATCCATTTTCCTACGCATTTTTCTGGTTTTTTTTCAGCGACGCCATGGCGCGCGCTTGGAGGCGCCTCGTCGCAGCTCCGCAGGCTCTACTCGTGCCCTGGCACTAGAAATTACGGTGGGTGCAAGGACCCCCCAAGTGCCCTTCAACAAAGCCCTTATACATGGTTCCTAATGGTGGACACTTAAAGTATATTAGGGGGTAGTTGCGGGGTCTAGGTGGGAAGGGGGCTTTCGGGGGTAAGCTTGGGGTTTGGGGTTTCATGTAAGGGCTTGGGGGCTTCGGGGACGTGGGGCTTAGTATTAAAGTTTAGGGCTTCGGGATTTCGGACGTCAGGGGTTGAGAGATATCCCAGAGACTCCAATACCCCTTAATTAAAGAATATACCTTAAATCATATTAGGGATCCTAGTATAATTTAAGGTACATTCCTTATTTAAGGGGTATTGGAGTCTCTGGGATTACGGGTTTCAGGGTTTCGGCGAAGGGGGCGCTTCGCTACTTCAGGGTATTGTGCTTCTGCTCTTTTGCTCCTTTCCCGAGATGTCCAGCGACGGGAGTACTATTATCGTTCAGCTGCATCAAACCTGCTATTCCGCCATTTCGCCGCCAGCGTCATGCGAACTGATCACAACTCTTTTGGCCAGTCGCGGCCAGCAGTATGAATCGTGTTGCAGGTTCGACGAATAGGCCATAAAGTGGATGGCCATGCCACGGGCTCTTTGATCAGAAGGGCCTCGAGGCCACGACCACGATCTTCACACGGCATGTACTATAGGGGCTTCAATGATTGCCTATACTATTTTGGGGGTTCCTTATTGTAATTATAGTATACAGCGCCCCAAAACCCTATTCTAATTATTAAGGCCCCTACAGTATAGAAGCCTACTATAGATCCCCGATAGACCCCTTTAAGGATCCCTTTAAAGGAGCCCTATTCTAATTGTTAAGGCCCCTACATCATTTATGCATGATCCTGAGAACTTCGGAGGAGGCCACACTCCGAATCCCGGCACAACAGCTTCAAGCCCACCCTGGGGTGTACGCGAGTGGGCATGAAACATATGGGAGTTTTTGGAAATAGGGGACCCTGATATAGTACCCTAAATAGTAGGATCCTTATTATAAGGACTCCCTAGTTGTCTGGAACCCTCATCTAAACCCCTGCACCTCGTAAGCCCCAGTCTCTATATGTGAACCCTGCACCCGACTACACATGCTGGTCACGATTGCCGAAACAGAGAGCCCCTAAACCTTGAAGCCAATCTTTTCGAGATGGACAAACACAGGAACCCTCCCCTGAAAGAAGTCTCAAAAATAGTGACTCCCGGAAAGTTGGAACATGGATTTAGGATGATTAGTGCTGGGATCCCCTAAACTTTACTTTAAGAGCAGGAGGAGAATGATGTTCCAACTTTCTGGCTTTTGCTATAACTTGTTTGGGCGAAGTCTCGAGGCCGCGCCAGCTGTCTCAGTGAGCGCCCTCGGACTGAAGCCAAGTTTTTGCAGCTCCCGTGACAAGGCGAAGGCAGTGCCCAGGCTTTCTTAAAGTCTCGAAAGTTTTAGGGCTTTGGGGTTTAATATGGGTAGGATTTTGGTGCCCGTTATACTATAGATATAATAAGGAACACCTAAAATTGCATTGAATTATTAAGGCCCCTCCCTCTATTAAGTATTTAAGGGTTTTGCGGGTTGGGGCCTTGGCTTGGGGGGCTGCGCGGCTTGATGATTTAAGGGATTGTCTCGGGCTCGAAGAGTTTAGGGCCTCTGCCTAGTGTGAACTTAAGTAAGTATCAGTGTTTCGGCTTAATTCGGGATTTGTGCTTGTTTCCGGTGGCTTGGGAGGTGTTAGGAGAGTTCTGACGGGCTTCGTGGACCTGGTCGTCGCAAAAGACCAGGGACTCTCGCCCCAACGCGAGGGAAGTCATGTTTGAACAAGTTTGTTTTTTGCTGTGGTTCTTGCCCATGTGAGTCTTACACTTACTGAAGATTGATGATATATTCCTTGCACTGAAGTGTGGTCTGTCAGGCATCTGAAGGTACGTTTTGGGAACATCCATCTCTTCCCGTTTTTGGCCCCCTCCAACAATGGCTGTGGGGCCAAGCTGCCTTCAGTTCTTCTGTGTGTGCACTAGCCCACGGCCCGAGAGCCCTAAAGCACCAGGTTACTCCTCGGCCCAAAGCCTGAAAACAAACCTGAATGATGCTGATTTGCCTCCGACAGCCACCATTTGCCGATCTTGGGGCTGGCGGAAAGAATCGAATCATGGCTTTGGGTTTCCGGTTGAATGAATGTCTAAGGTTCCTGGTTGAACATCTAAGGTTTGGGATTTCAGGCTTGGGCCTTGGTTGGGTTGAAGGCTTCTTGTCCCATCAAGGCCCGATAAAAGCTCTCCCTGACCTGGACCGGCAAAACACCGGAAACCCGAAATTCCTGATCTAGATGTCTAAATCACCAGTCGGTAATACAGTTACTCCCTCCGCAAGTATGTTCGAATATCCTCCGTATTCAGACCTCTATATATGCCTTCAAACCAAAGCGACATCCTTGTTGCCATGAGGTATCCGACAAGCAAGCAGCTGCCCGGCCGCACGACAGGGGGTTGAGGCGTGAGGTTCAGGGTTCTTTTAAGGGTTTAGGATGAAGGGTGAAGAGCTTAGGAGCTATAGGGCTTTGGGCTTGGGGTTTAGGGTTTAGGGGGGAGGACTTGCCAACGATGAGTTAAGCATCCCAGAAGTCTGAAATCGTAGATCCTTCAGAGTGTACATGTCAACTCTTCGGCTCACTTGATTTGGTTGGGTCTCCCGTACCTCAACAACTTCCGTGTTAGAGCTTATAGTGCGAACCTATCAAAACAGTAGAAAGGTTACGGTAGTCTAAGGTAGGGTTTAGGACATGGAGTCTCTGTCTGTGCATTGACCTAAACTTTCGATCCTGAACAGCTATGGCTAGGCTCTCAAGGGTGCGTTTACTCATCAGTGACCTACCTACCTGTCAGACGTTCTTGTGCGTATCACGGTTTACGTATTAAAGCCGGTTCTTGTTCATCATTACTAATATTATTCGTACTGTTAGGGTTTAGGGTTTCTAGTATGATCATGTAGAGCATGGGATGCTACAGAAGGGCCCAAGCAGGCCTGGCACCTACGCCAAACCCCGAAGCCTCAATTCCCATGAACTTCGAAACCGACAAGCAAAACGCAGGCGCGCCTCATTCTTCTACTTGGAGGTTCATGGGTAGTTATAAGTGAGGTTCTAAGTAGGGTAACCATATTTATAACCCATGTTAGGGGACTTATAACTCCACTTATAACTACATATAACTACCCATGAACCTCCAAGTAACCCAAACCCTATACTCCTCAACCCTGAGCCTCCTGGAGACCCTAAAGCCCTAACCCAGAGACTCCAATATCCCTTAATTAGGGAATATACCTTAAACCATATTAGGGATCCTAGTTTAAGGTATATCACACCAGAAACCATCCGAAGCCGAAGCCCCAAAATGTGTCATCGCGAGAACAAGGCTTTCTGGATTTCCGGGACATCGCAGGGCTGCACGAAGACACTGCCGTGCAGATTTGACCACTACGGCTCGGAGCTTACGGGATTCAGAGTTTAGGGGCTAGAGGTGAGAAGCGGGCCATAAGGCTAATGGTGCAAGCTCTCAGAAGTGGGTGATGAGGCTGCTGGTCGAGGGATTGCGGCTGTAACTAGGGTTGAAGGATTATGGCTTTACGGTGAGCGTCAGGGGCGAGGATGTGGGCTTGTGATCGCGGCGGCGTACATGAAGCTTCAATGGAATGCCCCTTCTTGGGTATGTTGCCTATTTTACATCTTGTCTACCTTAACTAATCCCGTCCCCAGGTGGCGTCATCATCAATCCCGATGGTGTTCCCAAAGAGGAGAGCAACTTTCGGGAGATGCTGGCTGCTCGTTTAGATTCCAACATGGTCAGATACGTATATATCTATAGGGTTTAGGGTCTAGACAGTATATGATATCGTAAGAAGCTTTTTCCCCTGACATGTCACAAGCCTTCAGTGAAGTTTTCTGGCCAATCTGTAGATGAAGAGAGAGCCAAGCGCAGCACGTTTCTTCTTCCATCTTTCTGTTTCGAACAGCGTGTCTTGGGTTTCATGTGCAGGGAGCAAGGGCCTACCGGGTAAAGCGTTTTGTGCCTCGCATGGATAATTAGTTAAGTGTCTCGGGCCCGGTGCACCGCACAAGTAAAGCTTTTCTGCAGAGGGTTGCAGGGGCTTCTATACGGAGATTGTTGCTCGCATCTGAAGAGCAGAACTCGAAACTGGCGAGCACAATGGCAGGCTCAAGTGTCCATGCATTTTTGCTTTTGACATGAACTGACAAAACATGTAGCGGGAGTCGTGTTCAATGCACGTGCGTGGAACTTCCATGATTTCAGCCTGTCGGGCCCTTTGGCATGATACTCCGTGCGACATGAATGCTCTGTTTTCCTAAGAAGACTCGTCGTGATGCTGCTAGCAGCAGGGTACCGTAGGGGCCTTAATGATTAGAATAGGGTTTGGGTGGGTATATTGTACTACACTATAATTACAATAAGGAACCCCAAAACCCTACTCTAATAATTAAAGCCCCTACAGTATAGAACCCTACTAGAGATCCCTTATAGACCCCTTATACGGATCCCTTTAAAGGGAACTCTCTTCTAATTATTATCTTGGCCCTTATTATAGATCCCTTAAAGTAGCCCTTATGGACCCCTTTAAAGGGAACCCTATTCTGATTATTAAGGCACCTACATTATAGTACATTTATAGATCCCTTATAGTAGCCCTTATAGACCCCTTTAACGGGAACCCTATTCTGATTATTAAAGCCCCTACGTTACCAGGGTCTTCATGCCCAGAGCTGAGGCTTCATCGCTGGAGGAGTGGCAGAAGGAAAAGAAGCGCGGCGTGCCGGGATCTCAGCTTTCCCTGGGGCTCCAGCAACCTAACAGTAACAGGGGTTAGGGTCTAGGGTTTACGGGTTTAGGGTCTAGGGTTTAGGGGTTTAGGGTTTAGGTTATTCACCGATGATATATAAGCCAGTAAGCCATGATTTCAAGGTCACTGGAGTCTAAGTCTTTGAGCCGAAAAGGGCTTGAAAGCTCTTCGGCCTTCGAGGGAAGCAGAATTTCAGGTTTTAGGGGCAGATCACTAGAGTCTTAAATGTATTCGGTTAATCTATTACTTTAAACACACATATTATATGCTATGCACTATGTAAATTTCTAGTTTAGAGTTCAGCACTTTATGTTTCTAGCAGAGGCCTGGTTCTTGGGCTTAGACTGGGAAGCTCAGAGCTATGAAAAGGCAATCCTCTCTGCTTTCCGGAACATCCCAAAGCCGTTAGGTTTCTAAGCTCCCCACTTGGATCTCAGTTTGGGCCGGGTCTTCACTGCAGCTGCCCCCCTGGCGCATTCGAGATTTAAGCTGTCGTCGGCCAGGTAAGGGAGTCGTTTGAAAACTCCGTGTGACACAGCTTCCCCTGATGGCGAACCTTGGGTGGACGAACCTTAATCCCGGATCCTTTCTCGGCTGTAGGTGGCTTCACCTGAGTATCGACGCATCGTCGCTGCCCCTTGCCTTGAGATTCTTTCCAGTTGTTTAAAACCCAATCGCCTGAAACAATAGGTCCCGTCGACACACACACACACACCCTTCTTGAAAGTTGAGTTGCAGACCTGGTGGTTCATTGCATATCCCGTGTCACCCTGCATCTTGCATTCTTTCCGGAGTCCCTGGGGCTCCTAGCAAGTGGCTACGTCTTGCCAACCTCACTTTCCGCACTATGCTTGCGACTACTTGGAGGTTCATGGGTAGTTATAAGTGGGGTCATAAGTAGGGTAACTGTATTTATAACCCATATTAGGGGACTTATAACCCCACTTATAACTACCCATGAACCTCCAAGTACCCTAACCCCAAACCCTAGACCAAGTCCCAAGCTTAGGATTCCCATCGCCACCAAAGAGTTCGGCTTCGAATTTCACCATGCTGCTCGGCAGACATCAGACAGTTGCAGTTGCTTGCTATGCCGTAGGGGCCCAAACAATTACCAGTACTATCCGAAAGCCCCGTTCTAGCTATGAAGGCCCCCCCCACCAGCCGCCCCTTGTCGGGTGTTGTTTGTGCAGAAAGGCGTTTCTGAATTGGCTGCATGTTATCTCAGGCCGAGCCGGATCATGTCATGATGACGAAATGGCAGCCTGGCCGATGTAATTATTATAATAGTAAAGTATAGTACAGTCGAGTGTAGTATAGTGTCGTGTAGTATAGTATAGCATAGTGTAGCATAGTAAGTGTAGCATATTATGGGATTGCGTGTCGGCGAGATGGACTTCAAAACAGGCAGGCGGCCTCAAAACCTGCCTTGATTCAAGTCTTCCCAGGTTCGACAAGATTCCAAAGGTAGAGAGGCAATGCAGGCAACAGCTGTTTTTAGCAAGCGATGCGAGATTGAAAAAAGTGTCCTCCTTGCCATGGCTGGCGACTTAGCTTCGCTGCTGGAGCATCAACAACATGAATGTTAATTAGTTGGTTGACCATCCCTTTTCTCATCACACAGTCATCACCATCGTCATTAGCATCATCTTCTTCATTATCATCGTCCATAGAACAATAACCTACAACAACATCACCGCCATCATCATTATAATTATCACCATCGCCGTTGTCAGCGTGGTTCTAGAAGTGCTATAAAACATCATGATGCCACTTGGCATGATCACCGTGATCGTTCTCATCGTCGCTTGTCCCCCGTCCTCATCGCAGACATCACTCCGCAATATGAGAATAATAACACTGTGGGTGCTTGCCTTCACTGTGAAGGGAGAAGTTTACCGCGCCTCGAGGCGCCTCCGTCCGGCCTCCGGATGGTGCATCCGTTTGTACCACGCTGCACCTTCAGGACTAAAACTGCTGAAACATGCTGAAAACCACGTAGTTTCCAGGATCCCTCTCAGACCCCGTCTGGCACCACAGTGCCGTCGGTCATAATTCTGGGGTGTTCTTTGTTGGAAGTCGTGCTCCCGTTGCGAAAAAACGCTCCTGCCCGTTCCATCGTTAAACTATAACCGCGGATTTCCGCCTCGCGAAGTCGTTACGCTTCCGCCTTGAGGAATCCTCTTCCGACCACAAAGGTGTGATGTGTGATGGGCGGTGCACGTAGTGGATTCACCCATACGGATTGGCAGATTTGCAAATGCTCCTGGAATGGGTCTGCGCTGGGACAAATCATCTTCGCCATGGCCGCCGTTATCACCGTTCATCAAATCTAAGCGAGAGGGGCATAGTAAGCGAACAGACCGGTGAGAGCAGCGATGATAGCAGAACTAGTGACAGAGATAGTCGTCGTTCTGCAGCATCGTCGTTTTGGCAGTCGTTGTCGTCCCTCGTCATAGGCTGGCATGGCCTGGCAGCCGGCATGGCCAGGCTTAGCCCAGCCCAAGCCATCGTGGTCGCAGTAGTGGTACCGTAGTGGTAGTGGTAGGAATATGTCCTCGAGGTCATAGTTCGTGTCATGCGCATATGTTGAGGTTGCCGAAGGATGCTCCCAACACACTGCCTGCCAACGCAAGCCACACCATCGGCGTGGGCGCCGTCGTGACAAACTCCGAGGCCGTGGGTTTGGGGTTTCATCATTTCGGGGTGAATTTTGTCTTAGGGGTTTGGAAAGGAGGCCTGTTTTCGGAGCAGTAGCAAGCAAGTCAGTTGCGCATTGCGAAAACAGGGGCGGGTACACGATGTTCTGTTCTCACCGGCGGCGGCAGCTACACTTGCAACCTCATCCCCTCACTCTGCAAGAGGATTGGAGTAGGTGCCTTCGGGAACAGGAAAGTGCGTTGGGGCAGTGGTAGTCTCGGTACTGTTTCTGGTCGTAGTGGGGGTGTTGCCGCAATAGTAGTTGCAGCAGCAGCCATAGCAGCAGCGGCAGCAGCAGGAGTGGTCGCGGTAGTGGCAGCGGGATTTGTAAAGGTACTGGCAGTGGCGGCGGCAGTGGGAGTGGGAGTGGTAGTGGAGTGGGCGTGGTGCTGGTGCTGGTTGCTGGTTGCTGGCTGCTGGTTGCTGGTTGCTGGTGTTGGTGTTGTTGTTGTTGTTGGTGGTGGTGATCTGGTTGTGATGGTCGTAATGGTGCTGGTGGTGGTAGTGGTAGTGGTAGTAGTAGTCGTCGTCGTCGTTGTAGTGGTGGTGGTGGTGGTAGTGAGTGGTAGTGGTAATCGCTGTCGTAGTTGTAGCTGTCATCGTCGTAGTAGCAATGGTACATACTGCATAGTAACATAGTACATAGTACAGTGCACTTAGTCAGTAGCTCTGCCAAGATTTTGGAGTTCGATTACGACCCCTTTCAGATCAGATACTTAGGCAATCTTAGGCATCCAGAGTCTCAGGGACGGATTGAGAGCTCGTAGTCTTGCTACAGAGCCATCGGTCGAACTGCCCTTGTTCATATAGCCCCCTCTGCTGCGACATCTCCTGTGATTGCTACAGCTACTGGCTGCCATTGACAGTGCAGGATGAATGCTCAGATTGTTACATCGTCTGGATAATCAAAGAACAAGGCGCCTAAACTACAAACTCTGAAGCCGCCAAGACCCTCAGAGTTTCCGCCGAGGCCGTCCAGCCCCGAACCATGAAGGCGAAAAGCACCACAGTCAAGAACCATGAACCCTAAACCTTCCACCCGAAACCTGAACCCTTTGGCATACCTGACTCGAAAAACGCTGCACCTGACACACTTGAGACCAACAAATCCTGCAGGGGCAGGTCCTCCTGGTCCGAGAGCGATCGGGGCCGGCTGGGCGATCTGGAGTGTGGAAGATTCCCACAGGCATGGTGGATGCTGGGGAGGCCCCTTGTGTTGTTGGAGTTTACGAGTCGGTTGTTCCGGTGTTTACGCATTTGGCTTTACCTGTTTGAAGGTTTCGATTTTCGGCTGAGCTTGGGGTTGTAGTGGGCAGCCAGTCGCCGCCATGCCTGCATCTCATAACCGAAACCAGGAAGGCGTCCTCTCAAGGATGCAACGTAGGAGGCGGCCTCATCCAATCTTGCCATGCACGCACCCGGGGTTCATCCTTCGAGTCGGCTGATGTTTTAAGATTTGTGTGCACGGTCGAGGGCTTAGGGTTTAGGGTGACCCTAAACCCCAAAACCCTAAACCCTAAACCCTAAAACCCTAAACCCTAAACCCGTATAGATACCTGAAACCCTAAACCCCAAAACCCTCTAAGCTTAAACCCTAAACCGCCAAGGACCTGCACGATGCAGCCGTCCGCGAGGTCAAGGAGGCCGAAGACTGTGGGTTCAGCTGGCCGAGCTGCATCTTCATCTTCCTTATCCTGATGATCCTAAGTCTTGCTGGTTAATGATTTATTAGATATCAGTTCTTAATCTAATCATTTTTGATTATTTATTACTAAATATAGTTCATTATGAATTACTAACAGCAAAATATTAACTTTCGATTGTTGATTGGTGATATTGTTCTTCTTATTGTTCATTTTTACTATTGATCTTCATTATTCCTATCATCAACGTCACCATCACCAGCAGCAGCATTGCTGTGATCGTCATCATCATCGCCACTGTGGCACATCGTCCTCACCACCACCGTCAGTGTTGCTGGCATCCCCACCACCAATCATATGTCATGATGGAAACATGTGAGGAGCTTGGAGGACAAAGGTTACCATATCATCGTCATCGTCACTTCATTGTCATTCGATAGATCAGGAAAAAGGATGCTTCTTGCCGCGTTGTTTTGTCCATCTTGTGCAGCCTCTACACTCTGCATTTTTCATACATCCAGCCAGCAAATGCACGTGGCAGGAGACGGGCATCGACGCCAAGTTTGAGCATTTTGGAGCATTCACCATGAACCACGGTCGGTGCCCAAGCTTCAGGGCCATTTGTGCTGGACGTTTTGGGAATTCGGGATTCGGGGCAGGTAGCTGCTAGCTGCTAGTTGGGGAATGGTGCTTTTCTGCTACTACCGTTTGTGATGTCGGTCTCCGACAAGCTCGATGTTATATCTACATCTACATCTATATCTATATCTAATATATATATATATATATAACGCTTATACAGGTCTTTCCTCTGGCCAAACACAGTAGGGTTAAATTGCAATTAAATACAGGGTACAATCGCACGGCCTCGGTTCCACCACTTTGACCAAGGAGGAAATCTGGCACATGCAGCTTGGCAGTGTGATGCCGGCAGGGAAGATAACTTCTACTCAGGTTGGCTCGGATGGGCTTCGGGTGTCAGTTTGCCGAGTGGAGCGCACACTCAGAGGGTTTCTTTCGTCTGGAAGATCGAGTAGGTCAAGCAGTGCCATTTTGAGTAAGGGGTTACAGAAGTTGTGATGAGTTTTCGATGGGCTGTAGACACCAAGTGACCAAGTGCCTGCTAATCGGCCGAGGAAGGGAAGAGCAACATCTTCTTCATCGTCAAGTGCAGCCGGGCTAAACTGCTGCAGCCTGTGGTACGTAAAGTGAAGAGCGATACTATTTGCCACGAACCTGGTTTGTTCTGGTTTGTCTGCCCTTGAACCTACTTGACCCTGTGTCGAGGATTGCTAAGCGCCGTTATAGTTGCCAGGCAATGGTCGATCTAGCTCGAAGCCAACCATGTAAGCTCTTGTCTTCGCATCTTGAACCTTCAGTCGCATGTTTCCTTGAGCGGCGTTAAACGTGTCTCGGGTCACGCTTTTTCCCCACGCCTCAGATCTTGAGCCCAAACAGCAAAACCTCATGGCTTTTGACGTTCTCCCCTCTCCCCGCGATCTGTGTCCGTCGACTTTCCGTATAGCTCTGAAGGCAAAGCGCTGAGCAACCAGATCCAGATGTGCCAAAGCAAGGGCCTTTGTTTCAGCAGCAAGGCACGCCAGCTTTGCCGCTTTGTAGTCCCCATCTGACTGCCGATCTCACTATCGTCATGTTGCCCACCAAGCTGCCTCACCTGCCGCACACGGTGTCGTGTCCAGATGACTAGAGCAGCAGCAGTCGTAGTGGTGTAGGTGTAGCGGTAGTTAGGGTAGCGGTAGTTAGGGTAGGCTGTCTTGGCCGCGATTTGTCGGATTTCTTTGCATGGCACTGCCGGGTTGTATAGTTTTCCATTTTTTTGAAATTTCTCGCGGATTTTGCAGCAGATGTCGTTAAGATTCTATCTCCCTCAAAAAACTCCGCGCAAAAAAATGCGTGCACTGCCGGCCAACACTGCTGCGCGCCAAAACTCTAAAAGATCCGTGCAAACTTTGCCCAGAGACACTAGTGCGTTTTCTATTAGTTGTACCAGTACTAGTACTAGTACTAGCACTAGCACTAGTAGTAGTAGTAGTAGTAGGAGTAGGAGTAGGAGTAGGAGTGTAGTCGTAGCAGTAGTCGTAGTAGTAGAAGTAGTAGTCGTCGTGGTAGTAGTAGCAGCAGGAGTAGAGTAGTAGCAGTAGTAGTAGTAGCAGCAGTAGTAGTAGCAGTAGTAGTAGTAGTAGTAGTAGCAGTACTAGTAGTCGGAGCAGTAGCAGCAGCAGTAGCAGTAGCAGTAGCAGTAGCAGTAGCAGTAGCAGTAGCAGTAGCAGTAGTAGTAGTAGTAGTAGTAGTAGTAGTAGTAGTAGGCAGTAGTAGTAGTAGTAGTCGTCGTCGTCGTGATGGTGGTGGTGGGGTGGTGGTAGCAGTAGTAGCAGTGGGAGCTGTAGTAGCAGTAGCAGCAGCGGCAGTGGCAGTAGCAGCACCAATGGTAGCAGACGTTGTTGTCGTCGTTGTCGTCGTCTTCGAGGTAGTGTAGTTGCAGTCGGGGCAATCGCAGTATATGTCGTACTAGTACTCGCATGCATGGCATAGCAAAACCGTTCGCGATAATGGTAGTGGAAAAGCTACAGCAAGAAGATCTCAGTATTGGGTATTCAATAGTCCACAGTACATAGCAAAAGTCTTCGCGGCTGCACTCGTCACGGCAGCTAGCGTCGCTGTCGTCGCCGCAGTAGCATCAATAGCACAAGGAGGAGTAGGAGAAGCGTGACAAGTAGAAGCAGTGGTTGTGGTGGATTGCGGTAAAATTATCGCGGTGGCATCCTTACAAGCAAGAATGAGTATAGTATGTTAAACTTATCCTGTCTCTGTGTTGTGTTTTGGCGGCTGTGTTTTGGGCGCATCATTTTTGCCATTGTCGTGTGTTGCTGCTGCACCTCCTCATATTTCTACCCGAGATGTTGAGGGTGCTGCTCATGCCCCTCTTTGCAGCTGCAATAGTGGTTGTGGTCGCGGTGGTACGGCAGCGACAGCCGTAATGAAGTCAACACAACTCTTGGCTCAGCATCAATGATGGCTCAGCACTGCAGTTGAGGCGAGCTGGCGGATGCGCGCTGGTTTACTCAGGACCGCGGCCAGAAGCTAATCATACAGCTGCGGGGTTTGGAGCTTCGGGAGTGTTTATCCTTTCTTATCTGGCAGCATTTCTTAGGGCATCTCTGCAGCTTGAAGTACAAGGCACATAGATGAACAGCACGACATAGAGATGTATTAAAACTGCGTCGTAAGACCCAGTTCTGTTCTTCGGTCGCAGGAAATCAGCGACGTCAGTGCTGGCAGATTCCCGTAGGTATGGTCCGCCCAAACCCTAAACCCCAAACCCTAAACTGCAGGACGAGTGGGCGGCCCTGCCCTTCCCAGAGAAGGGCTCGCTGTGGTGGGAGATTAATCACTCTGCCTTCGATGCGGAGGCTAAGCCATCATAGCTACATTAATAGTAGTAGGAATAACTAGAATACGAATAGTAATAACAATACAATAGTAATACATAGTAAAGATAATGGATATCTAATAGCAGATAATATAATGATAGCAAAAATAACAGTCATTGTCAGAAGCTAAGCTTTGGAGAAGGGAGCCACAGACACAAGCCTCGGAGTAGTACCGGGTCGAGGATCGTTTTAATGGGGTTTTGAGCACACTTATAATAAGGAGCCGTCCGGAATTGCATTGGCCTTGGCAAGTTTTCTGGCTTCTACATTAGTGTAGCCGGTAGGTTTAGAGACTTTGGCCAGGAGCAGACGAGGTTTGGGCATAGTTCAATCGAGAGTGATCATGTCAACCAGCCATTGGTTCGTCAATGGCAATGCGCGATGGATTGCGAGAATGACGATTTGGACCCAATTCGTCGTCGTCGTCATCATCATCATCATCTCCGAAACAATTCTCGAACAAGACAAGCAGCCGAGAGCTTGGCTGTGCTGTAGGCAGGTGGAATCCGCAAACGTGAATGTTCCGAAACAAAGGCTGCCCACATTTTGCCACACTGCATGCGAACCTTACAGAACCCAAGACCCCCCTTTGCGGGGCTCGTGTGGCCAGGCCGTCGTGGCTGTGAAGGAGCTCGCATGGGGTTCGAACCGACCAGACATGAAGCGAAAGCCCCTCGACGGAATTTCGGGAGCTTGGCTGTAGAATGGTGGCTTTCTATCTTAGGATACTTTCGGATACATATGTTCACGTCCTGGTGGTAAGGATCCTTGGGCACTGCATTGGTGTCCCCGATTTTCTGGAACTCCCATTCTATTCTAGGGGCTGCGCCCACCGGCGGGCGGCGCGGGTAGAAGCCTGGAGCAAGGCCACACACCCGCCCTCCGCCGCACCCCGCTGATGCTGATGATGCGCGCCCTTTGGGCTTCCGCAACCCACTCAAAAAATGTTCAATTCCTCGCCTCGCGCTGCAGGGCCGGTTGCGGGCGCCCGAGTGCTCATGATGCTCGCCGGCTGGCCTCCTTGGGGCGGTCCACGGCGCGTTCCGAGAGGCCTCCGGGCGAGGTCCCCCGCGGCCCAATGGAAAAACGAGGGTCCGATGAAGCAGGGTCGGCGGCACTGGGCTAGATGGCTAGACTCGGCCAAGCCGAGAACACACAGGACGCAAGCGCTCGGGGACCGAGCGCTGCCCGATTTTGGAACTACCGACTACCAAATATTGGTTGGCCGCGGGCATTTCGTATTTGAGAACACGGACTGGAATCTTGGACGCCGGCAGGTGTAGATAGTCGAAAGCTGCCATGATTGCAAGCCGTATCAGTCGTAATGGTACTGACACCGTCATAGCTGCACTGGTGCTAGTCGTCGACGTCGTCGTGGCCGTAGTCGTTGTCGTTACTTTGTGGTGTAGTGGTGGTGCTGGAAGTAGTAGTAGTTGTAATAGTAGAAGTAGTAGTAGTAGTAGTAGTAGCAGTAGATCCTGGGTCTGCATTTAGATATCACTTTCAGTCCAGCAGACGGGCCCAGTAATTGTTGACTTTATTCACTGAAAGCTCCCACGAAGTGCTAACGACATCAATGGGATAGTGAAGCATACCTGTATACCTTTGTTAATTGCAGTGCACAAGTTGAAGCATGCGTGTGCAAGCAGTCACTTGCGGATAGACTTGTGGCATGCACAGGGCCCCTAAGCCTATAAAATAGGTGTTGTGAACATCCTAAACTAAGCCCCTTTTAATCCCTACACGCTGAACCCTAAACGTCACAGAAAAAAACGTCTTGAGCCGCGTATCGAAGGTTGTACTTTCCCGTGAAGCGCTCGGCACTCTGAGATCGGCTCAGAGAGCTTTGTGTTCATTGATTCGGGGTTCCGCAGGGTTTAGGGCTGAGGGTTTAGTTTTGGGGTGCAGGGTTTACAGGGTTTAGGGCTTGGGAGTTTCGATGGGGTTTGGGGTTTAAGAGAAGGGTTACAACCAGGGACTTGCTTTCCATGAGAGCTTGGGTTTCCGGCTGCTGCTGTCGGAGAAGATGGACACCAGTGTTCTCCGGAAGCATAGCTTTCTTTACATTTTGTTCATCCGAGATTCAACTTCTGGAGATCAAGGAACGCCGACAACTCCAAATTCGTGCACCATGGTGGGAAAGGGGGACGCCTCTCCCAGTCGACACGCTTCCGCAAACCCGGACCGGTTCGAGCTGCATGCTGAGATGGTCAATCACTCGCATTGTCGCGTGATGCCAGGCAGCCGATATTCAGGCTGAGCCACTGCGGGTTTTCGAGAGCTCCCTGGCCCTCCACCATTTTCATTCATTTTCCACATCTTCTGCATCCGTGACTGCTTTCGCGCCCGAAACACCGCGATTGGAAAGGAGGCCTTCAAGTGAGTGCTCCGAAGACATCACCATCGTCAGAGTCGCCGACATCACCAGCAGCACCAGCATACGTATTTGCGTCCATGACCATGATGATGATGATGATGATGATAGTCATCATAAGCATCATCATCATCGTCATCATCCTCACCCTCCTCATCATTATCACCATCATCATCATCATCATCATTTGCATCACAAGCCTGGTCGTCATGCTGGAAGAAAACATTACATGCAAGAAGCACAAAACGAGCAATAGGTGGACCAAGCAAGAAGCTGGAGCCCCAATTTCGTGTGCTCTAATTTGGCTAGTAAACATCAGGATGGTCATCTGACATTTTAGTGCAGCAAGAGGAGGATTTGCGTCATAGGTCTGGTCGTTGTCGTCGTTGCAGTAGCAGTAGCAGTAGCAGCAGCAGCAGCAGCAGTAGCAGCAGTAGCAGCACAAGCAGCACTAGCGGCACTAGCAGCACTAGCAACGCTAGCAGCACCAGCAGCACTAGCAGGCAGCACTGGCAGTAGGAGTAGTAGTAGTAGTAGGAGTAGGAGTAGCAGCAGCAGTAGTAGTAGTAGTAGTAGCAGTGGTAGTAGTAGTAGTAGTAGTAGTAGGTATAGTAGTAGTAGTAGCAGCAGCAGCAGTAGTAGTAGGAGTAGGAGTGGGAGTAGGAGTAGGAGTAGGAGTAGGAGTGGGAGTGGGAGTGGGAGTGGGAGTGGGAGTGGGAGTGGGAAGTGGGAGTGGGAGTGGGAGTGGGAGTGGGAGTAGTAGCATTAGTAGTAGCAGCAGCAGCAGCAGTAGTAGTAGTAGTAGAAGTAGTAGTGGTGGTCGGAGTAGGAGTAGGAGTCGTAGTCAGACTGGGAGTGGGAGCTAGTACCAGCAGGGGTAGGAGTATGACGAGCAGTAGCTTCGATAGAAGCAGTAGCCATAGCAATAACAGCAGCAAACGTTGTAATTGAAGGTTTTGCTCAACGGGTGATTAAGAAATGCAGCCGGCAGGGTGGATGTGAAAATTGTGATCATGTAAGCCCCCAAGTCCAGAGATGCAACTCTATGAGTGTGCCTGGTAACAAGGTTTGAGGATTTTCGCAGGAGGTCATGGATATATATATATATATGTCCGTTTGCCTGCATGTCTGCAGGCATGTATGCATATATGTATACATATATATATATGTACGTTTGTCTGTATGTGTATATATACATAATATATAGATATACATACTACTGTGCGTGTACGTCTCCAGGAGCAAAATGCAGAGCTCCACGAGGAGAGTATGGCGCGCATGGACTTGCAGGTGGAGGCCTGCTTTCGACTGGTAGCACGACATGACGCTTGTGATGTTTTGTAGATAGTCGCAGAGAGTCAGCAGAGTCCGACGAACTCGGCCATCGTGGTGGATAAATTCTTTGCGGTCCCTAGTTCACCAAACTTGTGTGGCACCGTCTGAGTCTTAAACTGAACGGCAACCAGGCACAGCGGCTTGCCTCCATGGCAAAATCATTGGCATTGGTCTGAGCATTTGGGGGGCCTAAGTACGACCTGATCCCAATTCCTCGAGACCTTACCAGCGCAAAGATCCCGATAATTCCCTAAACCCTAAACCCCTAAACCCTAAACCCTAAACCGTGTTGTTGCAGAAGGCTAAAACCGATTGCCAACCGGGATCGGCTGGCCTCCAGCCTGGCTCTCCCGCTCGATTTTTGTCGGTTGCTTTTTTGAGCATCGAGAGATGACATTCTTCACAAGCTCTTTTTCTAGCTACCTGATGTCTTTCTGTGGTGATCTCTTTCAATTGCATGCGGCTGCGGACTCCGACATGCTGACACTATGGTGTTTGTTTGTTGATGTCCCTGGACGCCAAATAGCCTACCTGTTCATGGACTTATATAAAAGGAAGCCAGAATAGGGAACCCTAAAAAGGAAGGCATCATAGGGGCCAGGTCTTGCCATTGATTAACTTCTTAACCCAAGGATGGTACACGCGAGGAGTGGACAGCGGATCTCGCAAAGGCCAGCTGCAACGACATGGGTTCAAGGTTTTCGGTGGCTCAGTAGCTCTTAATTTCGGTAGCTGGAGCCCTAGGGTACCGTAAGTGGGCTCGCGGGAACTTGAACTGGTGGCTGCGGTGTCATTGAGTTATCGGTGCATTTACCAGTGTGTCGCAATATTATACGGCATAAGGGCCACGAGAGTTCGTTACTTTCAGGATTGCGCTATTGGAGGCCGAGGCCGAAACTTCAGTAAATTAGTACCCATCTTCTGCCGTTGACTTGAAATTGCAAAGGGGATAAAGCTGTTTGGCTCGAAGATGCTCATGCGTGAGTGTATATATATATATGCAAATACTTACATGCGCAATGAGACGTGGACGCAAACCTAGACCCAGACCTATGGCCTACGACTATGACCTCGACCTCGACACAGACATACATCTACATACCGACATACATACATACATACATACATACATATGTGTGTGAGTGTGTGAGTATTCTGCGCCGGTTTTCTGCAGCAAAGGCATGTTCACAACTTTGGTCCTGAAATCAGACACAGTGAGACTCGAAGAATAAAGATCTTGAAGAAGAAGAAGAACAAGATCATCCGTGATAATGATCAGAGAATGTATAGTAGTATGGCATAGTCTTTTCAGCCGTAGCAGCAGTAGTAGTCGTAGTAGTAGTAGTAGTAGCAGTAGCAGCAGTAGGAATCGTAGTGGTATTAGTAGTAGTAGTAGTAGTAGTAGCAGTAGTAGTAGTAGCAGCAGTAGTAGTAGTAGTAGTCGTAGTAGTAGTAAGAGCAGCAGCAGGAGTAGCAGTAGGAGGAGAAGTAGAAGGAGTAGTAGTAATGCAGCTTTGTCGTAGTTGTAGAAATGAAGGAAGGCCGCGTATGTCTGACAGCCTCTGCTATGCTTTGTTCCCATCTTCCAGGCAAGGGCTTTCACAGTTCAAGCTAAGGCTGTTTAGGAGTTTAGGATTTAGAAGGGGACCTGAATGATGTGCGAGCAGGCTGTCGTTACGCTTCGCCAGTCACATGGTCTTCTCGCCACAGCATTGGAGCGGGAGGACGCCGTTGCTCTTTCGCATGCTATGTGGCTTCTCGTCATTTGCTCTTCTGCAGTCATGCGATTCTGTAATATAGGGGCCCTTAATAATTACCTATACTACTTTTTGGGGTTTCCTTTATATATAGAGTTATAGTATAGTAGTCCCCAAAACCCTCTTCTAATTACTAAGGCCTCTTAAATGATAGAACCCTACTATAGATCCCTCATAGACCCCTCTAAAGGAACCCTGTTCTGATTATTAAGGCCCCTACAGTAGTCACCTGCTCAGTCGCAGAAACTTGCAGGCCGGGAGCAGCATGTAGTTCGGCTTCTGGAGCTGCCTTCTGTTAGGGTTTAGGGTTTAGGGAGCGAAACCGTGAAATCTGCTACCAGTTGCATTCAAGGTACATCTTCGCAGATAAGCATAGCGGAATTACATAAAGCAAACAGAATGGGGCATATCATTGAATTCTTGAACCCTGTGCCATGAACCGATAAGTCGTAAAGCTGTCTTAACTTTGCAGGAGGTTGCGCAGAAAACTTCGGACAAGCTCAGGCACGGGAGCTGTCACGAAGTGCAGTGTGGAGGGCCATGCATACTGTTCTGTCTTTGCCAAAACCTATAGCAGTTGCCGGCTCGAGTACAAACCTTGGCTTCAGCTTAAACAAAACTGGGAAGCCGGTATATAATTTGACCCGTAATCTAGAAATGATACAATTCCTTTGGGCTCCTTGCTATGATTCTGACTGTACTATACAGTAGTATACCCCAAAGCCCTATTCGAGTCATTAAGGCCCCTACATCATAGAACCCTACTATAGATCCCTTATAGACCCCTTTAAGGATCCCCTTAAACGGGAACCCTGTAGAGGAACCCTATTCGAATCCTTAAGGCCCGTTACATCACTGATTGTTGACCGCGAGCCGCAGGCACGAGGTTGCTGCGACGGAGGCTTCTTTGCAGGCCGCCATAGCCGGTACTATAGGAATAATTAGAATAGGGTTCCTTTAAAGGGGTCTATGGGCTAGTAGAAGCGATCTGTAGTAGTATTTGGGTCGGAACAGTCGGTGATACTGCTGCTTAGGGTTCCTTATTGTATATATGCTATATTGGCCAAGACCCTGCTCTACCTATTGAGGTCATTGTTTTTCAGGCTGCAGGGAAGTCTAGCAAACATCACCTCATACCTTTTTGTCTTATGACATACTAAAATCTACTATAACACACTGGAATACGCTATAAGATATCATAACATGGTAGTATAAATTACATTGTAGTATAACAGGGTCCTATTTTTTGGCAACCCCCATGTCACAGAAAACACTGCTCCTTGCCTCGCAGAAGAGCAACATAGCCAAGATTGAGAACGTTCATCCCTAAACCATGAGGGTGTAGGGTTCAGGGTTTACGGTTTTCGTAACTTCAGAAAAATATCAGAAACCAGAGCCTCGACCTTCAGAGCCACAGAATCTCATGCCCGAATCTCGGATGCAGAACTGCGAAGTTTCACCTTGACGGAGGGGCTCCGCGGCTTTTTGAACCTGCAGTGCACCTAGAACCCCTAGTTTTTTTTCGGAAGTGTGAGGGTTTATAGGCCTATAGTAATTTGAATAAGGGTGTCCTCTAAAGGGAGTCTATAGGGATTACTATAAGGGCACTTATAAGGATTTCGTATAGGAGAAACCCTAGTGAAAATGGAACCCCGAGACGAAGACCCGGCAACCCGAAAGACCTTATGCAGGGGCCTTAAGAATTAGAATAGGGTTTGGGGATATATTATACTATAATTATAGCAAGGAACCAACAGAACCCTATTCTAATTATTAAGGCCCCATAGGTTTTGGGATATGGAAAAACTATAAGTATAGTAAGGAATCCCCAAAAGCCTATCCAATTATAAAGGCCCCTACATTAACGGGCCCTCAGACCGTGCAAGCGGAGAAGGAGGCTCTTCTCAATGAGGCGCGGGAGGTCTTTGTCCTTAGTATTAGTGGCCTTCATAGTTGGGACAGGGTTCCTTCAGAGGGTTCCTGAAGAGTTCTTTAGGGCTATGAGGGGTATAGGGGTTTGGGGGGTATATAGTTTTATGTCTGTTCTTCATTCGAGCCTTTCGGGTTCTAGAGCCTTCCAGGGCTTGAGGGCTTAGGGTTGCGAGTTGTAGGGTTCAGTAGGGTTCAGTAGGGTATAGGGTTTAGGGTTTGGGGTTTAGGGTTTAGGGTTTAGGGCCAGGGTCCTAAACCGTTCAGTAGGGTTTTAAGCTGAAGATCCGGTTTTTGGATGCCCTGGGCCGAGCTGCTTGGCAGTCTGAGCCCTGGACCCCTCAACGCTAAGCCTATGCCCAGCGCGGCCCAGAAGCCACAACCCTAAATCCCAACCACTTAATATGGGGCCTTGATAATTACCTATACTATTTTGGGTGGTTCGTTGTTATACACTTAGAACAGAATCGGCCCCCAAACCCTATTCTACTTCTTAAGGCTCCTACAACTAATGTCAAAGCATTTGGGGAAGCCTTCGTTCTTGCCTCTCAGACGGGGAGCAAGGAGCTTCAAACCCTTAAGGACCGGACGTGGCAAAGAAGGCTCAAACACCCCATGCGGCACAACAACACAAGCATTGCCGCAAAATATGCTTAGGTCGAATCCACTTCTGTGACAGGGGCCGTTACGTGTCAAGGTCTTATATGTGTTCATGTGCCCCAAATTAGCTGTGCGCTGTTCAGGATTGCGGGTTCAGGATAGCTTGGTTTCCTGGCCGAGTTTCATGGGCTCCAGTGCTTTTTCGGAGATGCAAGCTGGTTTAGGGCTTAGGGTGGATCTCGTCTCCAGTGTTGAGGGTGGAGGGCTGGCAGGGTTTGCGCGCATCCGCCGGGACTGGCGCTTGGCTGGCGGATACGTCGCCTTCACACACATGCTTCTCTGTCTTAAGCCTCAAACCCGGAAGCCTAAAGAAAACTATGATATCGGCGCATCATTATACGATACTGCTCCCCAAAACCTTGTCCTAATATTTAAGGCCCCCGTAGTACCTCCCCTTCGCAGTGCGCCAATTATGCAACATAAACCGAGGTAAAGGATGTCTGTATTCATCAGCAAACGTCGATGTAGATGCCCTGGCATAAATCTATATATATATATATATATATATATGTATATATACATACATACATACATGGAGAGAGAGAGAGAGAGCGAGAGCGAGAGAGAGAGAGAGAGAGCGAGAGAGAGAGAGAGAGAGACAGAGAGAGCGAGAGTTCTCGAGAGTTGGTACATTGGTACAGTAAACCTTGGACAAAAGTACATCCTTCGAGGTAGCCTTCATAGTAACCCTAAAACCATATCATCACACAACCCCTAAAGCCTTAAAGCAGCCTGTATAGTAACCCGAAAGCCCTGCACGCCACGGAGAAGCTCGAAAGTAGTTTAGGAGCCCAATTAAAAAAGCCTCAACCCTAAACCGAAACCCAACACTTCTTTAGGAGCCTATCGGAAAAAAACTAAACCCTAAACCCTGAACCCGAAAGCCCCTCAACCCGAAACCCTCAGCTTCTTTAGGAGCCTACAGAAACAAAACCTAAACCCTCAACCCGAAACCCTGAACCCCAAACCCGCAAACCCTAGACCCTGAACCCTGAACCCCTAACCCCTAAACTCCTGAACCCTTAAACCCCAAACCCTGAACCCCTAAACCCTAAACCCTAAACCCCTAAACCCTGAACCCTAAACCCCGAAACCCCAAACCCTGAAGCGGATCTTCGGCTCTCTCGGAGGTTTCGGTCTCCTCGCAGAAGCTGAGGGAAGGCGTTCAGCTCAGAGACGAGGCCCTCCCGCTTGGGTTTAGGGGTGTAGGGTTGTAGGGTTTAGGGGTTTAGGGTTTTAGGGTTTAGGGGTTTAGGGATTTGGGGTTTAGGGGTTTAGGGTTTTTCGGTTTAGGGGTAAAGTTTAAGTCTGTAGGGCTTTGAGGGTGTAGGGGTTTACGGTTCATCGTTCAACTGCAGAGGAGCCGTACAGAAGCTTGAATGGTCAGTCATTTTGAACCTTTTCCCAGATGACTGTCTTATAGTACGTCTCTAATCTTTTAGGCCCCAGTATTACTTTTCCACTGAAAGCTTGCCGCAGAGGGCATAAGTCCTACATGAAGGCATATGTTGTCGAGACTCCTGCCGTCTTCATCCTAAACCAGAAGTCATTTATTCTCAGCTTTGAATTTGGGGTGAAGGTGCCACATCCCTAAGCCCTAGAACCAGTGAGCTCCGATCCACCCTCTTCCGGGACAATCGAAAGGCTCATGAGCTGGGTGCCCGTCTCCGCGGCCAGTGGCAGTCGGAAGCAACCCGGAAAAAATCCAGTAGCACTACATCAGCAGTGATGTTGGCACTACCACTGCATACCCAAAGGAGATTGGCTTCATGCGAGCAACACTATATGTCTCAGCATCTTATACCGTGCACGAATAAAAGGCTTAGGAGTCCAACTTTGGAGGCTGTTTGGGGCTGAGAAGGAGTTGATGGCACGAGGCTTTAGGGCGCTGTTCAGTTTGGTTTCGGGGTTTCGGGGCGGATCGCGAAGTTTGCAGTGCTATTTGTAGAAGACTGGACAGGGGTCGGAAGGGCAAGTCACTTGTCAAAACCATCATGCTGTGTGGCCGTGACCCACAAAGAGCACAACCTCGCACTAAGGGAGTCTTATCATTCCCTCTCACTCAGTCCTGCAATGCGTTAGGACTGAACCACCGCCAGCTCAATCACTAACCCAAGATTATTCACCGGTGCTGCTTACTATGAAGAGTCGCTTGGTCGTAGGAGCCCTCCTTGCACCCACCAAGATGCAGATTAACTATGCGGCTATAGAAACTCAGATTCTTGGTTCTACCATAGAATGTCATTGCACGTTCTATTATACAAAATAGATTCAACTATACATACATACATACATACATGTGTGTCTCATGTGTGTATGTGTCTATATACTTTTGTATATAATTGTATATATATATATATACATAGATGTGTGTGTGTTTGTGTGTGTATGTGAATTTACATATATATATATATATATACATGTTGCATTGATGAATCCACTGTTGTTTACTTATTGAATGATCATTTCAGGATTATTGCCGCCAGTCTATTATGCATGTAGCTGGTCCTCCCGCAGCTGAGGTAGAGGCAGCACAGCTCGCCAAGGCTACCTGGGTTTTACTATGGGATTGTAGGTATAGGGACCTTAAATATTACAGATTGGAATAGGGTTGTCTTGGGTATTTAATTGCAGAATCAGACTAAGGAAGTGTAGGGAATATTGCTGGTAATTAGCCAGGCTTCCACGTTATTATTCTCAGCCATTTTCCTCATCGCCTCTATGATCTCGGGTTTACCAGGACTTTGGGGGTGAGGGCTTAGGGAATCTGCCTGCTTCTTGTATTCAACTGTATGATGATCGTCAGTTTCGTGTTCAGCTCTAGCGCTCCGATGATCACGCCACGTTGAGATGTTGCTTGATCCCAATGCTTCCTGTGAATTTCACTCCTGAGTCCTGAATAACAACCAGGCTATGCAAGTTTGACCTGATTGATTCGCTTGATGCCCGGAGACTGGCCGAAGCTCTGGCACTTGCGTGTGCGTGCATCCTCAATTTACTTCTTGCAGGGAGACAGATGGTATCGAATGTCGGGTCATATTGGGTACATGTCAATGTGTGTTAGCACGGCGTGTTGCACTGCTTCCGATCGAAAATGACTCCGGGTCTGGCACGTCTGCGTCGAGCGAGTTCAACCCTAAACCCGGCTGGATGCCAATATCAGGAGCAGTAGCAGTAGTAGTAGTAGTAGTTAGTAGTTAGTAACAGTTAGTAGTTAGTAGTTTGTCTCCAAATCAATTCAAAAATTCACTATACAACTCTTTGCAGATTGCCCTACAACGAAACCCTGAACCCAAGCAAAGCCATGAAACCGCAATGTGAAGCCATCAGCTGTCTTACTATAGGGGCCTTATTAATTAGAATAGGGTTTTTGGGGCTCATTATACTATAATTATAATAAGGATCCCCCAAAATACTATAGGTACTTTTTAAGGCCCCATAGCACACGTGTGCAGAGGCGGCAATTGGTGCCGGAAACGCTTTCCGCAGTTCCCACAGCGACACGTGCCCGGTGTCAAACGATACACTTCACTTGTTGATCTTGCTGCTTCATGGTGGTAGTTACAAAATCCATGGCCAGTGGGACCTCAGCGTGCTCCCCGATGCGAGGTACTGGGAGCCATCTTCGGGCACTCAGATTGCAGCTTCTGGGCTAATTCAGTAATACAGGAATTTGAAGAAATAGTACTTGCCATCCCCATATAGTCTACAATACTCTAATATGCCCCCCCCAACCCTGATCATGCAGCCCCTTGTATGTTTTGCAAACTGGCCTGGGCCAATAGACTCCCTGAGCCCACAATACTATCATATTCCATACCGTTCCTTCGTGTCCTATAATACTACCATGTATACATATGCACATAAGAATATACATCAAAACCCTATTGTAATTATCAAGGCGCCTTTACCAAAACCTTGCGGGGGAAAAGGGCGGGGATTCCTGTGAAAAATCGAAGAAATCTCGAACGTCGCTGCAAGCTCTGAGCCAAACAGGCCGGCCTGATCAGTTTAGGGTTTGAGGATTAGGTTTAGGGTTTAGGCTTAGGCTTCTTGAGGGTGCAGGGCTTAACTAGGGCTTTAGGGGTTTAGGGTTCCTATACTGGGGTTCAGGAGTTTAGGGGTTTAGGGTTTTAGGTCTCGGGTTTTTCATACATGATTTTGTGTGGGTTCAGATATGACTAAGAGCTTGCGCTTCTCAGGAGGGTCTTCGCCATCTCCGGGATGAAGTCACGGAGCTCATGGTGCCTCGGGACCGTACTGTAGGGTTTAGGGGTTTGGGTTTAGTTTAGGGTCTGGGTTTTAGGGTTTAGGGTTGTTTTGGGTGATTCCTCTGAAACCCTAGAGGTCCCTAAAACCCAGTAATTCATCAGCACTCGCATCATAAGCACCCCTGTCCAAAGCAATGGCTCTACAGCCCTGAACTTGAAAGGTGCGCCTGCAATGAAGCCTGAACCCTAAGCCCATCGAGCTCGTAGAATCTTAAAATTTACCACTTTTCTTCTGGTTCATTCTTACAATCCTCTTCCAATCTTTAAGGCCTCTTTGGAAAACTTCCACGGCAAAGCCTGCTTGACAAGGAAGCCATTGCCCAGACGGACACGAGGCTTGCGCTGATGAGGAGCAAGGCCGGCTATGATCTAGCCCACAGGGTCCAAATACCATCTTCGTAGATACTTAGTAGATATTTAGGCCACAAAAGTATATACTTTGGGTACGTTTATTTTGATAGTTTTTCGGTTGTCTTATGGAAAGGTAGTTTTTTTGTTTCAGTGTGAGGGGCCGGGGGCGAGCGGGGGGGGGNGGGGGGTGTACAAGCTTTCTCTTACACCTCTATATCATGTGTAAGCTTGTGAGTTGACACGCCACGTTTGCCGTCGCGTATGCATGAAAGGCACAATATGATATAGAATAGCACCCCACTTGCGACAGACAAAAGCTAATTATTAATTGTTCAGCATGGCATCAGCTGGGGTCTGGATGTCTAACGAAATAAAAAATGAGTGCAGTAATGAATCAACACATACATAGATGCGACGGATACTGCGTGACTACACACTTGACATATCAGAATGTTCACAGTGTGTTTCAGACACTGAATAGTGTGTCACTACCACGGGCAGGTTGGTGTTAGTGTTCTTTTTCGTTGTACCTTGTACGTTGTTGTGGAGCGCAAAGATGTCGTTTTTGGGTCTGGGTATCATTACTGTAAACAAGGACTTAAAATCTTAAAACCAGCCAACATCGATTTGCCACGCACGTGTGCACACGATGTTCAGCTGTTCAGACGTTGACTTGGGTCTTGGATCCTCCACGCAGTAAACCCAACGAGCCAATCTCAAAGCTGCCAGTGATTCTGAAGCCGAACGGCCTAAGCTCTAAAGCATCGAGCCCCCAGAGCCCAATGGCCCTAAATCCACATAAAACCCTTATGAAGCCCTGGCCAAGGCCGATGTAACTTTCACGAAGGCCTTAAGGCCTTCCTAAATCCTAGACCTCGGAGCTGCAAGCCTTCTCTGGAAGGAGATGCTCATGAGCAAGGGCAGACGTAAAAAGGAGCTTAAAAAACAAACCTCTGGAAGGTGAAGCTTCAGGGAGCCGATCACCTCCAGCGAGTGGAGCTGTCGAGGGCCTGGGTCGCGCAGCTGCATCGGAGTTGATAACTGACCCCAAGCCCTAAATTGGAGTTGAAGAATCAGAAAATAACATGGGACCCGAATTCAGATCCTAAGAAGCAGGTTCGCAATGAGAGACCTTGAAAGGGACTTTGAATAGTAGTAATTACCCTTATTATCGACTCCCTGAAAAGGAACCACTTGCAGTTCTAGTGATGTTTTCTTGCTCTCGCTTCTACACCAGCCCTTGCTGGCAGGATTGTTGCTGTCTCTATTTTGTTGTTTTGTTGTTATCAAGACTGTCCTGGGTCTCACCAGCATTGCAATCTGCTACTCTCAGAGTAGCAATGCCCGTATGTGAAAGCCAGGTACTGTCGCAGATGATGATCACCCATATTGCTGTTAGTTTGGACGTTGCTATGACACTGTTTGTGTGTTTGTATTCTTGCTGTAGCCGCTACAATGCCGTTCTCAGGCTATTAAGCTACTTACCCTGTAAACTGTAAACCTCAAGACTCAAGAGCCCGCGAGGATGAATCCTATCGTCCAATCCTGTCTACAGCCCTTGCGCACTCCAAACTGCTAGAGGAAGCTTCTCAGTAGTCAGCAGTCGCTGCGCTGCAAGCGCTGATAGCCTAAACCCTGAACCCTAAATCTTAAACCCTAAACCCTAAACCCTGAACCCTAAATCTTAAACCCAAAACCCTAAACCCTGAACCCTAAATCTTAAACCCTAAACTCTAAACCCTGAACCCTAAATCTTAAACCCTAAACCCTAAACGCAACTTGAAGGCTGAAGCACAGACCCCTTAAAAGCCCTTCAGACGCAGATCACGAGGAGCGCCTTCACATGCCATTCATGCGAGTGTTAGCATCAGTATTTCCGATAGAAGTAGTACTAGTACTATTGGTATTATTACTATTAGTTAGCATTGTTTCAACTTGCATTGTTATTATTACCATTAGTAGTAATTATTTAGTTATTTCGTTTAGAAATCATTCCTTACCATGGCTTCCAAGATTCCAAATGCCGACGCAAGCAGCTTTTGTCGATCCTGTCAAAAGCTTTTGCTGAGTCAAGACAGCCCTCATCACATCATGCAAAGTTCAAGGAAATTAAGCCCCTTAAAACCCTGTTAATTCAAACCCTATGAAACCAGAGCAAAACCTACACCCTACGACAAACAGTAAACAACAGATCAAGCCTGTCAAAACAGATCAAACCCGACAAAACCAGATCAAACCCCGTAAAACCATACCAAACCCGATAAAGTCTGTCGAAGCCGATTTTAACACCTCGCAGATCAGATTTTTCCTAGGAAAGCTCTCGGCAATCCGAGCGCGCGCTGGCGGCGGCTGAGGCCTGACCCTCACTACTTCGGCTTTTTGTTTGGTTTAGGGCCTATTGTTAAGGGTTTAGGTTTCAAGCCCATACAGCCTGGGTTGCGTTACATAATTTCAGGTATAAGGCTGCGGGGGCAGGTGCAAGCCAGCCTCAAGCACTAGCAGTTGTGCTGGAAATCGAGTAAAACCCTGAAGCCGAAACTCAACATCCACGTTTCTCGGTTTCAAGCCCATTCTCAGAACTATACAGCATAAGGCAGGCAGTTGGAAGTTGGAACCACTGTATGCCATATCGCGGCCTCGCATCGAAGGCCAGGAAAAGCAGCACAAGTCATCCTTTTCTGAATTTTTCTGATGTTCTATCGGAACAGCCACTACTGAGTGCAACTGCCGAACCCTAGAATGTTAGAACTGAGCCCTAAAACCCCTAAACCCTCAAACTCTAACACAGAAGCCCTAGAACCTATAAGCCCTTGCAAACCTTGGAAGCCCTATAAACCCCAGAAGCCCTACGTTCACCGAGGCGGCCGCGTCCTTGAAAGAAGCGGCATGCCAACGACTGCGGCGTGAGCTCCAGGTGCTCGACCGCGCAGTCTCGGTGCACGCATACCTGGTTATGTTATTGTAACTGTTGTAATGTGCCTTGGCATATGCAGGATCGGATCACAGAGACTGAGATGAAGACACTGAGCAACCAGACAGGGAAATAAACAGGTGAACCAGTGTTTGAGTGAGCATTGGAGCTCTTGGGTTTGGGCGGGTGCGTTTGTGGGTGGGTGCAGGGTGGGCATGTGGATGGGCGAGAGAGCATGATGTGAGTGAGCGACCAAGTGCCAGAGTGAAGAGAGATGGGATTGAATGAGCGAGCTGATGCGAGCATGAGTGGGCATCAGTGACAATGAGACTGGGGGTTGAGAGAGCGAGTGTGAGTATGACTGTGTGTGCGAAGAGTGTGCGGCGGGGAGAGAGAGAGAGAGAGGCAGATAAAGCAAGAACAGGGAAAGACAGAAAAGGAGAGGTTAGGAGTGAGGAAGACAAAGCGAGAAAAAGAGCTATTTTGTCTTTCTATTTGCCTGTTGAATTCGTGTGAATTTCGTCATCTAAGCTGGATGCATGGACGGCACGGGCGCACAGATGTGCATCTATGGATGGATGTTCTCTTTGGCATTGCCTTTTCTCTAATCAGAACAACTTCTGCACTACTTTGAAAGAGCTCTGTATATATAGCTACGTATTATATGCTTGTCAGTCTCAGTGTGTATACACACATAGTTACAATCAGATACAAGATGTGATACTGATATCTACGCTCACAGCGAGACCGAGAGTGCGAGAGAGACGGAAATATAAAGAGGAAAACACCGAGAGCGAGCGAGACAAAGAGAGGCAGAACTGTCCAAGAGGGCGCAGGGCTCGCCTCTGACTTGGAAATCTTGAGACTCTCTCATGCCTGTTCGACGACCGACAGAGAGAGAGAGAGAGCGAACGCGCGGGCTGCAAGGACTGCTTGCAGCTCTTGCCCCTGAGCAAAGCAAAGCAGAGAGAGAGAGAGAGAGGGGCAGGCAATACGCAGGTCGGAGCAAGCAGAAGTAGTATCCCTGTAAAGTTCCTATTTGTATCACCATGTATACAGACTAATCTACCCCAAAACCCTAAACCCTAAACCCAAAAAACCCTAAACCCTAAACCCTCAAAACCCTAAACCCTAAACCCTATAATTAATTACAAGGCCCCGAGATTGCTTTTCGAAGGAGCTCCAGGAGCAAGTGGCGGCAGAGTCCCCGGAGGCCCTGTGTCAGGAGCTCACAGGCTGCCCGACACTTGGAATGGCAGGGATTTCCACGGTTTAGGGTTTGCATGGGGGAAAAATGCTCATTTTCTGAGGTGTTTCATCGTGTTGTGGATGAATTTCCACAGGCTTGTGCTTGTTTTCCAGGTTGCCACCATGCATGCGATTAGTATTATCAGTGTTGCTGCTGTGGTCACGCTTGTTGTCAGTTTCACCATTTCAAGCGCCATTGCTACCAGAGTTTTGCTGGAAGTAGTGGCTGTGGCAGTGATGGTGACAGTGATGTGGTTCTGTACCAACGCCGTCTTCATTTGGACATCCTCCCTCCCCTCCCTCCTTCCCTCTTCATCAGCAGTGTCGACGGTGATAGTGTCACAGTTATTGAGTTTGCTGCTCTGTCGAATGTTGCTGATGCCAAGTGTTTGTTGCTGTGGTCGTGCTGACGAGTCGCTTTGGCAATCATGAGTCGGGATGCTGCTGCTGCGGCTGTTACTGTTGCCGGTGCTATTGCTGTTGTTGCTGCTGCTGTAGTTATTGTTGTTCTGGTTCTTCTTGCTATTGCCGGTGCTGATGTGCTTGCGCTGTTGCTGGGGCTGGTCTGCTGCTTATGCTTCTGTTTCTGCCCCTGTTGCTGTGTTGGCAGTTTTTGCTGTAGGGGCTGTTGGTGCTGGTGATGCGGGATGGGGTTCGTGCTACTCTCATTGGTGCTGCTGCTGCTGTTATGTTGTTAGCTGCTGATGCCAACAATATTCTCAGTGCTTGTAGTGTTCGCTGGACATCGTCGTATGGTGTACCGTGAACACTTTTGAGAGTTTTGCCACTGCACTTCTGCAGGTGGAGGGGAGTCGCTCTGCTTGAGGGCGGCTTGACGAGTTTCCACCCCCGGCCCACTTCCGAGCCTTGGCCAGACCAAGGCCAAAAAAGGCTCGCCGACGCCGCGGAGGAGCAGTGCGTTTCTCAGATCAGCAAAACCCGTGCTGGTATTCGTCGTTTGCCGCTGAGCCTTGTTAGCAGGAGCCGTGTGTTGCATGGCGGGCAGGAGTTCCATGCTGGGATGTTGAGAGTGTTTGTCTCGGGCTGTCGCTCTACTATAGAAGCCTAAATAATTACCAATACTATTCCTCCGGGTTCCTTCCTATAATTATACTATACGGGAGCCCAAAGCCCTATTCTAATTATTAAGGCCCCTACATTATGTTCTATGTGCAGGTTTAGGGGCCCCTCTTCGGATGGAAGTTGCGCAGAAGTGGTGCCGGGTGTATCAAAGGTGATGGCGTCTGACCCGTCTTAGCCGAGTACATGTCGCTATATGACTATGTGAGGTTATCTTTTCGGGCGGACGCTCTAATGCTGATCCGAGCCTTAGAGAAATGACGATGAGATGATTTCCGCTATTCACCAAGGCAAACGGCCATCAGCAGCAGAGATCTCAGTCCAGGAGATTGTAGTGCTGCACTTCGGGATATTCCAAAGGACATGATTACTCTCCAGTTCGGATGATTTCGCTTTCGAGACAGACCTCAGACAGATATGCTCAGTTTGCACATGTCTGCACTATATGCAATATGATTGTCTGCATGCACACATGCATTCATTCGGTCACGGCATCTGTCTCTCTAATTGTCTGCTGTCTGTATGCATGAATGTATGCGTGCATGCATGCATGTAAGCACACACACACACGCACACGTATGCACGTCTGATGCTCGTATTCTGATATGCATATATACATATACACGCATACACATCAATGCACTGCAGTATAACCCTTACATTCAGTATGTATTATATACATATATACCAGAAGTCATGGCTTGATGGGTAAGCTCTTGCGTCTGAGGTTGGGGAGAGAAGCAGCGTGCGGCGGCGCACGAAGTCGAGGTCCTCAAGAAGGCCAGGTCTACAGTGCAAAGCCCGCTGGAGCCCAAGGGCCGTGTGTATTTAGGGTTAGGGGTTAGGGTTTAGGGGTTAGGGGTTAGGGTTTAGGGTTTAGGGTTTAGGGGTTAGGGTTTAGGGTTTAGGGTTTAGGGGTTAGGGTTTAGGGTTTAGGGTTTAGGAGGTTTAGCTCGGGAAGCTGCTGACATTTACTGCTACTGGTACTGGTACCAATACTTACAAGCACTGCAATCGCTATGTTCGCTTACTCCTATGACGACAACGGCCACTCGGCTACTGCGACAGCTGCTGGAATTCGTACACCTTGGCGGGTCTGTGCTGGCGACCCATGGGTAGTTCTCTAGATTCGGGTCCCTTTTGGGGGTCCTTCTATTATGGGTGCCGTCTTATTTTGAGGACCCCAACAAGGGACCCTAGTTTAGAGAACTAAGCCCCTTGTGCCCCGAAGCCTATACCCTGAACCCTAAAACCCGATAAACCCTAAACTCCTAAGCCCCGAAACCCTAAACCCCTAAACCCGAAAGCCCTAAACCCGAAGCCTATGCCAGGCTGCTCGGGCTTTGGATGCTGAGCGCGACGAGAAGCAGCGCCTTGCCGACGAACGTGCCGGGAAGCCTGGGACAGATATCTCTCTATGGTGCCTCTAGGGGAATCCTCTAAAGGGAGCTATGGATCTATAATCATATTCATAAGGGTTCTGCCAACGGGATCTGCAGATCCATAATCATAGTCACAAGGGTTCTATCAGAGTTCCTTTAAGGGGGTTTAGATGGGCTGAGGTTTCATATTGGGATTATCGTGCTTCCGGAATGCTCTGGGGTGCCGCCGTCGGAAGCATCCACCTTAACCCGGAATAACCTACCTTTTTAAGGACTTATATAAGGAAATCATAATAGGGAACCCTAAAAAGGTAGGCTATTCAGGGTTAAGGCAGCGTATGTAAGTGCGCAACCCCGGGGCCCCAGCTCCCCGCGTCCGAACGCTGCCGCAAAACTACGACCACACCCGAAGCTCCTGAACCCATACCCCCCTAAGGCTCGATGTACCCATATAGTATATACTTAGGCCTTAAAGTACCTACCTAGGGACCCCTTTAAGGCTTAAGTATCTACTATAAAGGTACATGGAGCCTTTGGGCCCATAGGCTCCATAGTAGACCCTTTTTTGGGGTTCATGTTTAGAATCCTCTAAGGTAACCCCCAAAAGGAACTACTATGAAGCCTATGGGTAAGCCCACAAGTCTGAACCTGAAACCGAACCCCTTAAGCCTTTAATTACGACCCAGCAAAATCCCGGAAGTCCATTTCTAGTAACCCTAGTAACCCTTATAGTATCCCTTATCATAAAAACCTTCATAGTAACCCCTATAATATCCTTAAAGGGAACCCTAACCCTGTATACTTGCCCTTATGAAAAGCAGCGACGAGGCCCAAGAGCTCCAAGACCTTGGCATGGCCTTGCAGGCGGGTTTGGGCTGTTCGGGATATTAGGGGCTTACCCATACTGTTGATGGACAAAATCCTGCATTACCCATTATAAGGAATATACCATAATTCCCATAGTTTAGGGTCCTTAGGGTCATGCAGGATTTTGTCCATCAACCGTAGGCTCCATAGTAGTTCCTTTTTGGGGTTACCTTATAGCCTTATAAGATTCTAAATATGAACCCCAAAAAGGAACTACTGTGGAGCCTATGGGTAGGGTTTAGGGCTTAGGGCTTTAGGGGGTCGGTGGGAGTTTCAGGGTTTGTGTGGAAGTTTAGAGTGTGGGCAGACCTTGTGAAGCAAGGGTGTCTTGTGGAATCGAGTTGAAGGTATAGTAGGTGCTACGCCCAGCTCATATTTTGGAGATCCACATGGCAGGTCATCTCTGTTCTCTTAAATCCTTACTTCCTACACTGTCCTGCACTACACCATGCGGAACAAAACCCCGAGAAGCCAAGAACGCATGGCGGCAGCACATCCGACACTGAGTTCCGTCTTACCCGTCATTTCGAACAGCCGCGGAACTATGTAAGCGGATATACGAAGCTTGAGCACTGAGACCCACAAAACATTTAAAGGCTACCAAGACAACCAGTGCAAAGTAATAAAAGGGCCTTGATAATTACCTTTACTATTCTGGGGGTTCCTTTTCAGAGCTATAGTATGTTATACGCCAAAAACTCTTTACTTTTCTAATTATTAAGGAACCTATAGTAACGCATAGGTCTCCTCGAGAAAAAGTTTGTAGTTCTTTCACAGCTCTTGCTGAACCGCTATGACTCACGAGGGCTTGGCCGGTTCAAGTTTCCAGGTCAGTGTGGGCAAGTTTTGATTGATGGATACGGGTTTAATGTTACGGTCTGCATAACTGCATAATTAGCAATAATGTCTCCTGGCATCCCATCTAAAGCTATGCAATAAGACACCGTCGAACGACTACAGAAGGTTCTCAATGATTAAATCCTCCATATTATATATAGGGTTTTCAATCCATGCCGCTATCCTTGTTACAGCAGAGGCCTGGCACATGAGGGATCCCAAAGCTCCTGCAACCTCTGAGCCCTAAACGCTAAACCGCCTTCAACTGCTAATGTAGGAACCTGATTAAGAAACCTTGGGCCTTTAAATTTGTTAGGGTTCCTTATATGAATCCCACAACCCTAAACCCTAAACCCTAAACCCATTTTGGGGTCATAGGCCCAGGGTTTCTTAACAGGCGCCTACATTAGCTAAAACTCCTCGAGGCCCAAAGCGAAGCACTATGCTCCGAACCCTGAATTCCTAAAATCCTCAATTCTTAGGGTTTAGGGTTTAGGGTTATAGGGTTTGGGGTTTAGGGTTTAGGGTTATAGGGTTTAGGGTTTAGGGTTTAGGGGTTTAGGGGTTTAGGGTTTAAGGTTTAGGGTTTAGGTTTTAGGGACCCTGATCCGCCAAAACGCCCCAAAGCCCTCAAACTCTTTTCAGTCTTTGACCTTACATCTTCGAGGCAGACCAGGAAGCGCTCCAGGAAGCGCAGAAGGCCCGAGCTGCAACAGAAGGGCCGGAAGAAGGGGTTGAAATTTGTTTCTCGATTTTGGAGTTTAGGGTTCGGAACGTAGTGAGGGAAGGAAGCGGGTGTTTCACGCAACACCCCTCACCAATCCTAAACGCTAGACATCCTTAAACGTATAATATAAACCCAAAAGTTCGTCAACTTCTAAACTGCGCATTCCGAAGATGCCAACACCACGCTACATCCCAACCATCTGAATCCCAAGACCTCTTGGCACCAAAGTACTTCAAGGCTTCGAAAGGGCGTTGTTGACACCTCGGTTTTGTGCATTCTTTGAGCTGAAGTCAAACTCGGCTGATTGCATCGCAGGCGCTGGACGACCTTCGTGCCAACTCAAACAACCAGCATGCAGCCTCAGCTTATAGTATAGTGTAGTGTAGTATAGTGTAGTAGTTTGTCGTCTAATGTAGTATGTACATATAGTGTGGTATACTAAGGTATATACTTAAATGATATGCTATGCCCTTGGAGATTCCAGACTTCTCTGATTGCAGCAGGGCATACAAGAGTTGTTGCTGGGGTCAAGTTGGTTTGCGATTCAGGTGAGTTCCGAATAGGGACGTGTGAAAGGGCCTACGAGGGTTTGCACGGGAAAGCTTAACCCCCCCCACACCTGTCGAGACTGCCGGCAATAAACAGCTATTCTCGTCGCATCCAGACCATGGCACTTGGCACTCTCCCTTGAGGCCTGATATTTGAATTTGGGTTTCGGGGCATGTTACAGTGTAACTGTATACCTAACTATGTAGGGAGCCAGACCGCTATGTTGCAGTCAGTCCGCTGTAATGCCTGTCTTCATGAGGCAACACCATCTCGGGCAGCAGCAAGAGCTTCGCACAGAGAGGCTGAAGGGCATGCCTATGCACATTGAAGCCCATATACATATATATATATATACATACATGTCATACACACGCACACACTGTGCATAGCCAATACAGTTCATATATCATCTCTAGTTGACACTAAAATCTGAATCGGGGACTATTAGTGGGCTTTGGGCTTACAGGGGTTCTTCTTGATGTCGTATAGTCATATAGTTTCAGGCCCCAAGCTCCTGGACGAAGTCACGTCGTCAGCTTAAGAGCAAGAGTGTTGCTAGAAACAGAAGCCATGACACTCCCCGAGCTCATTCTAAGGCCCTGTCCCATTCGGTGTCGTATAGGTTTTAGTGTCAGGCCTCAGGTGTTCTTGTGCTTTTTGATGTAGGTCGCGTCTATAGGTCGGATTTCAGCTTCAAGCTTTAGCCGGCCCCAAACGCTCTAGGTGTCGATGAGTCTCATCGGGGTAAGTGTGACTTCTATACTCGACTCAAAACCCTGTTGCTTACAGTCACTACAACATTTATAGCCGAAGAATCCATACCCGATACCTTGAAGGCTATCTTTAGAAATCCTAAACCCACCCAGATGCCCTAGACAGCCCGGCTTTAGATTCTAAAAGTTCTGGGCTCCGTAAGTCCTCGAGTCTTTCGCTGGGCAGGTCCGACCATCTCGAGTTGCTTCAGCAAGAAGCTCGAAGGCTTCGGGCGCAGGCAGCTTCAGCCTAATATCGAGGCCTTAATAACAACAATAGTAGTAATACCTAAATTATTTCCATAATAGCGATAATCATAATCATGAATATAGGTGAATAATAGTGAGAGTAGGGTTTTGGCGTATAGTCTGGTCTTCAAAACAGCGGCAGTGCGGCGCTGGCATCACCTTTTCATGTTTAAAGCCAATGTGGTCATAGACCTAGGGGCGCATGATTTTCCATTCCGCAGCTAGGATCCAGTTTTTTCCCTTTCGTGCTGGGCAACGCTCAGCCTCGGACAGGCAGCGGGCAGAGAGAGAGAGTCTGGTGTTTATGTTGTACATACAACAGTACTATTGCTAATTATGCTGATCCCTGCACTATGAAGTTTGTGGTAAGGCTCAGGCTCGACCCGGAGCCCTCAGACTCGCTTTCTGAGGCCTTGGTGTTATTGCCTTGGCACTGCGACTGCTGACTACGTATGAGTACTTACTGCTAGTGCTGCTGCTGCTACTACTACTACTGCTGCCATCGCCACTGCGACTGCGACTGCTACTGCTTTTACTGCTACTACTGCTACTAGTGCTACTACTGCTACTACTGCTACTACTGCTACTACTGCTACTACTGCTACTGCTACTGCCACTGCCACTGCCACTGCCACTGCCTCTGCCACTGCCACTGCTACTGCCACTGCCACTGCTACTGCTACTGCTACTGCTACTGCTATTGCTACTGCTGCTACTACTGCTACTACTGCTACTGCTACTACTGCTACTACTGCTAGTGCTACTGCTGCGACTGCTGCTACTGCTGCTACTGCTGCTACTACTGCTGCTGCTGCTTCTGCTGACTACAACAACAACAACTACTACTACTACTATCCTGAGTCTCCTTCTGATCATCCTCCCTCTGCCCTTCCCTCTCCCTGCCTCTCCCTCTCCTCCTGGGAATGCAGGGTAGGATGTTGGGCACAAGCTATGACAATACTACGGGGATCGAAAATGCCCGACTGCCCGAATTCTTGGCGAGGTGCGCGACCGAACAACCGAGGCGGGCGATCCTGTTGGGCGCGGCCCTAGACCCTAAACCCGAGAAGAGTTTTCCAGGAAGATGAAAAGCTTAGTGCAAGAGCCTCGATAGCAAAGCGTGCACCTAAACCAATTGCAATGAACACCTAGTTTGGCTTATTTTCTTTGCTCCTTAGGCCGAAGGAAGCTTAGGATCCCGTCGTTCATTGCAATGCAGGACTTCGGTCTCACCGTAGCAGCTCGTCACCGCTGGCCTGCTAGCCTTGAAACTGGAGCGGTTCAGGATGTAAAATTAGGTTTTGGGTTAAGTCGGTGATACTGACAATGAACAGCCGCACCAATCCATGTGAGCCCTGATTTCGATTGACCTCAGAGGACCAAGTTCAAGTTGCCCTTTCTCTTGATCCGGTAGGAAGCGTCCATCCATGACGACCTCATGCACATGACCAAGGTCTCAGGCTCAGAGAGGTCTTGGCCAAATTCTGCGTTATTCTTGCAAAGTATCGGGGGCGGGGAGGGAAGCGGGGGAGGCTCGTTGAGGGCCAGCAGACTGAGGCAGATATGCCGATCGGACTGGTGCAGATTTTGTGGGTTTATGTCTGGAGTTCACCTACATTCGGGTCCCAAGCCCTGTGTTTAAATCTTTCGTTCGAAGTTCTGACATTGAAGCAGCATCACATGATACCTGAGCCCAGGTCCTACGCCCCGCAGGGATAAATGCTCATTATGTCTCTATGCATAATCATACACTTGCATGCATAGGTGCATATGACAAGCCCACTGACAGACATAGGCACCGAACTTCGTACTGAAGCATGGCTGCCTGGCACACCTGTTCATGCACCATGATCGAGTAAGACGGTTGCAAGCACGACTGTACATTTCGAATGCATATCCACAGCAGTATAAACCAGGACATCGAAATATCCAAACATCGATCGATCCACAGCATAGAGTCGAAATCAGCTCGATCTTCTAATGTGTACTTCGTCCATGTTGGTGATGAGTCGGCTCCACCTCCTAGTTCGTCGTGAAGCCCTGAGGAGAACCAGGAGCTTCACGAAGAGGTGCGGCAGCTGGAGATTGGTGCTGGAGCCCTGGAGCGTTTCGGGATAAGGGCTTGAGGGTTCAGGGTTTATGAGGCTCATTATGAAGTTTTAGAGGTTTAGGGGTTTAGGGTCTGTCTTATTATACGGCTTTAGAGGTTTAGGCTTGGGGTTCAGGATTTTGGTGTTGAGGGTTTCCCGGGCTGTACGGTTTCGCAGAAGTGCTGTCACGGTGATAGGAAGCTTGGCAGGTGAGGATTCTGACATTTCAAGGCACAAGAGTTGGGGGATAGAAGGTTCATGAAGGTTGCAAGCAGTTAGTCGAAATTTCGTTCCCGGATGTCTTCCATGACGCCAGGAAGCCGTTTCGGCTGAGTATCATGTTGTGAGGTCCCATCAATTTGGCGAATGCTGAGGCATTCTGCATGCTAATCCTGAGACAGTCCTAGTTCGCAACGGTACCTGAGCTAGCAGCTCTGCAGCTTTGAACCATTGACTGGCCACGCAAACCTTCAGTTCGAGGGCCTCTAAGACAGAGCCCCGAAACACACAAGGCATCTCAACCCATCTGGGCCCTGTGATTCGGGCTTCCGCACTCCCCATGCCCCGTTTAATTTGTCCAACTGTTTTGCACTGTGTCAATCTAAACTAAATGCAGCTGCAAGGGAAGGGTTACAGTAGCTTAAGGTATGTATTCCGACCCCCATCTATATGGCATGGGGCTGAAGACCCTAAAGGATGCAGTTTAGAAGTTTATATAGGCCCTGAACCCTATATAACCCCGCAATCACTCAAATCCGTACAGTTCCTTAAAGCCCCCCACACCCTAAGCCCTCAGCCCTAAGCCTAAACCTTGAGCCCTAAACCCGTCTGGACTTTGCTTTTTGACTGCTACGCATCCCGGCCCATGGAACGCCCTCGCCGACGCTTCGGCTGCCTCCGGCGATGGGCCTTCGAAGCTCGGACAAGCAGGAAGGAGTTGGAATCTAATGCATGCATGATTACGTGCGTACTGTAGGCGCAGATATTCATACATGTATATATATATATACACATGCAAAAAATATATACACACACAGACATATTCGTGTATGTTTTGTGTATGTGCAGGTGCATGTGTATTGTGTGAATATACATGCATGTACGCGTGCACGCATGTATGTATGCATGTGTGTGTGTGTGTTTGTATGTAGGTAGGCTGGCAGGTAGGCAGGTAGGTAGGCAGGCAGCGAGGGAGGTAGGTAGGTATGTATGTATGTGTTTATGCATGTCTGTATCATGTATCCATGCTTTTCTGCACTTGTGCACGTATGTTCGTCTGTATGTGTGTATGTATATTCGTCTTGTCTTCTCGTGTCGTGTCTTGTCGTGTTGGGTCGTGTATTGTCTCGTCTGTACGCATGTGTTGTGTTTGGTTTTTTTTTGGTGTTCATTATGTTATTTGGCCATTTCACCTGTTCTAATATTTTTCAGTCTGGAGTGTCTAACATGCTACCGTTGGGGCATCATCGTATCTCGTTTACTTTATGAAGGATTTATGCAGCATTGGTTTGTAGTTCTGGCCGTTGATCTATATGGCTGCAACGAGGCCCTTCGTGTGTGCCTTCTTAAGACTGTATGCCAAGCCTGGGTGTCCTGAATCACGATCCTCCTTGGAGCACTACGGGTTACAATCATGTGTTCTTGCGATGTTGTTCTATCCGCGCGCACAACCGTACTACGAGCACAGACACAAGTGAATGCTTGGTTTTAGCAGGTGTTGACAGCGAATGCTCAGGGGTATGCTCCACATATCGGGCCTCAGCACATGGCATGACCTAGAAGACCCCAGGTTGGAGTCGCGTCCTGCACGACCCTGATGCATCCAGCGATGTCGCCTGCTTGCACCAGCATCAACCTAGACCTCTGATTCCGATTCCTTGTTGAGGCGGGCTGCTTCATCCTGTTTCATGTAATTCCGCTCGTGATCCGGCCAGAATGGCTAAGTGGCATTTTGCGTTCGCTCGCTCGAGTCACGTGACCAGACGGCAAGACATCAGGGCGCTAGCCAATCTTTAGCCAAGCAGGTGCTGGTCTATTCGCAGCTCCTTTCGCCAGCATACGCCCTACCTCAAACAGTTTGAACCATCAAAACCTACTCCCGAAGAGGACGCTGGTGCACGGTCAGCAGCTGCTTGCCGAGCTGACCAGACCTCCCCGAACCAGGACCGCCACAAGATAGCCACCTCAGCTAGTGTTTTAAGCCTCTTAAGCCTTCTCTGCCAAGCTAGGGCTTATACTTAAAAGCCTGGCTGTGCCCTCGCTATATCAAGCCATGCCCAAAGCCCGCATACCCTGATCACGAGTGCCTCCTTCTAAACCCGGCTTGTGACACAAAGAGCTTTTCGAGGGGGCAGCTGCGTGCGCATGGTGCAGATGCGCCCTTGGTGGCGGCCGTGTCAGCGGGACAGGCGGGCTGAGAGTGAAGACTCCGGAGTTTAAAGAGTCAGTGCAGGGCCTGCAAGCTTTTTCAAAGAAGTCACATCCCAAGCTTCGAAATCTGGTCATCAGATCCCACCTTGTACAGGATCGAATAACTACACAATCTCTTCAGCACCTTCAGCCCCAAATCATCCAATCATGAGACCCTCTCAACTCCAGCACTAAGCTCGAAGTTTGTCACCAGACGATCCTGGCCCTGGAATCCTAGCACTATGTCGCAACTCTCTGAGAATGTGAGGCTCCCCATTAATCCATTAAATGGGTTAGGTGCTATTATAGTGTACTATGGTCACTATAGTCATTATAGTGGGATGACATATGACCCTAAACCGTAAAACTTAAACCCTAAACCCTAAACGATATAGTTAGACTAGAACAATACCCTGAAACGCCAGCGAGATGAGGCCGAAGCTGCAGCCCAGCTGTTGGCGGCAGGAAGGGTCGGACTGTAGCAGGAACAGGTTTTGAGTTTTGGGTTTAAAGTTTAGCACACACTGCCCTGAGCAGCAGTAGTAGTAGTAGTAGTAGTAGTAGTAGTAATATAGTGGTAGTAGTAGTGGTGGTAGTAGTAGTAGTAGTACGTAGTAGGTAGTACGTAGTACGTAGTAGTACGTAGTACGTAGTAATACGTAGTACATAGTCATCGTGTTCGTCATTGCCTTCGCCGACTCGTTACTCGAATCCATGTGTATTGGAACAAGAACAATTAAGACAGTAAGACAGTTACGAGCCCACATATTCGACCAGAAGAGTCCGATTTTTCCTGAATCGCATTGCGCGCATGCTTGCCACGAAAAACACGCGTAGAGTGACGCCTGGATGTTTGCATGCAACTTGGGTGTGTAGCTTCTTGTAAGCCATGTCAGAATTCGGTGGCACGTTGCTGTAGCAGCAAATGCCGGTTGCCAGAGAGGGCCCAGGGATGCATCCTTGCCCAGAGGGGTCCCAAAAACCCAAATAGTAGGGTTTCAGGTCCCAAAATCCATACTCTGAATGGTTTTTGGACCTTGAAACCCTACTATTTGGCTTAGGGTTGCTTAACAGGCCTCCCCACCACTGTCATAGACCAGCTATGAGGCAAGGGTAGCACCGCTGTTGCCCTTACAAGCCTTGCCGTTGCGCCGTTGATGCTTCAAGTGCTAGATGTTTGTTTCATGGAGTCGGGCCCAGACGACCCTGGAATTTATGTGTCTTCCTTAGGTTAGTTCACGGTTTCCGTTGCATCAGAATGTGGAGAAGAACCGCAGCCACCGTCACTGTCACTGTTGACTAGGGCACGGCGTTTCAGGTAAGAGCCTGAAGAATTACTCACGCTCGTCCTTAGGCTTAGTTTCTTAAGTTATCGTCGAATTTGCCCCCGACCCTGTTCTAACTGTCAAGGCTACTGTAACTTGGAGATTCTTGGGAGAATCTGCGGCCATGGCAAGGGGAGCCGGAGCACTGCATCAACCCATCCTTCCAGTCCCGACTGACGGAGTGGGGCGAGCAATGCCTTAGATTTCAGGCCTCAGGTGAGCAATGGGGGCCCACGAAGCCATGCTGCCCTGCAAACCCCTTTTTGAGGCTAGAGGGGCTAGAAGTCTGGCAAGGATTGAAGAAGGACGAAGTGAAAGCGTGCGTAGAACTCCTCAGCATTGAAGAGTTGCTCGAGCTGCATCGTGTCATCCTCGAGACAGTCTCGACTCCACAGCCCCAGCCCGCTCCAGGTGTAGTTTCGGCAACTTTGCCGAATCTGCAGCTTCGGCCTTACACCTTACACCGGATCTCTCGAAGTATCCGGATCTGCGGGCTCCTGCCAGAAGCCTTCGGAGGTTGAGCCGATCTAGGCCAAGAGAACCTGGGACCAAGGCAAGGTCAACACGGCGGCCAAGGCCAAGGCCAAGAAGCTCCAGCTCAAGCCGAAAGCCACAGCGAAACCTTCCACCGTGAAGCAAAGCCCCAGCCCTTCGAAAGCTTCCGGCCCCGCTGGGACAGAGGTAGCCCCGACCAGGGCCAAGAAGGTGCAGCGCAAGCCCCTCAAAGTGAAGGGTGTTTATTTCTCCAAAGAACGCCGGTGCTGGCGGGTTCTTGTGCATGTCCCGCTCATCAGGACAAAGAAGTTCGGAGGCGACTTCGCAGTGAAGAAGGATGCCGAGGCCAAGGCCCAAGACCAAGAAGCTGAAGCGAAAGCCCAGCAAAGAGAAGAGCATTGGTTATTCTTCACACAGGCGGGCCTGGCGTGTATATGCGTACGACCCCACCACCAAAAAACAACTTTGGGGGGCTACTTCCGCGTGAAGAAGGATGCCTTGGCCCAGGCTCGGGAGCTGGCTAAGACTAAGAAGTTCAAGCGGAAGTCCGGCTCCGATGACAAGGGCGTCTACTGTTACAACAACAGCTGGCGCGTGCACGTGTATGATTCCGACACTCAGAATCTCACATACGGAGGCTGTTTCAAGTGCAAGGACGAAGGGGAGGCCAGGGCCAAACAACCGGCCACGAACGCGGGGATAGCCTGGTGCAAGCGCTGACAAGGGTGCTGTGTGTGGATGTGCCAATGAGCTATGTGCGAGGCGAAAGCCAAAGCTGTGCTTGTGTTTAGGGTTGGGGAAGTCGTCAATAATTCTGAATAATAACTTACCGCGGTCCCATGATATCCGTCAAAAGTCCCTAAAAACCTGCAGTACAATCAGTACATCATACCCCACTAGCACCAGCACCAGCACCATCATCAGCAGCAGCACCCTGATCGTTACCACCATCGTTATCACACAGTTGCCGCCGCCACCGCGCACCGTCTTTGTCATCTCATGATGCTGGTTAATCGTTATCCTCAGCAGCCGTGTCAGCGCCATCAACATCATCATCGGCGTTATCATAATCTTCGTCAGCAGCAACAGCAGCAGCACTAACCTCCTCCTCCTCCTCAGCATCTACTGCGTACTGTAGGGGCCTTGGTAACTAGAACAGGGTCTTTTACAGGGTTCTGAGTATAAGGGCTACTATAAGGGTTTAGAAAAGGGGCCTTAATAAGTAGAATAAGGTTCCTGTAAAGGGGTCTATAAGCAATCTATAGTAGGGTTCTATAACTACTCACTTGGACAGCCATCGGCACTTGCCGCGTTTGACCAAAAGCAGACCCGGCTCTCCGTACACCCACTGTGACGTACGCTCGTCTGTAAAGACCTAATATAGGGGCCTTAACGGTTTATTATACTTTAACCATAATGAGGAACCCCCAAAGCAGTACAGGGGCTATAGGATACTTGGTGTTCTCTCGTGGTTGAAGCATGGAGGGAATGGGGAACATCAAGCGCGCAACTTGGCCAGGAGAAAACCCCAAACCCTAAACCCTTAAACTCTTAAACCCAGGAGAAAACCCCAAACCCTAAACCCTAAACCCTTAAACCCAGGAAAAAACCCCAAACCCTAAACACTTAAACCCTTAAACCCAGGAGAAAACCCCAAACCCTAAACCTTTAACCCCAGGAGAAAACACAAACCCTAAACCCTAAACCCTAAACCCCTAATCTTGGCCAGGAGAAAACCCCAAACCCTAAACCCTAAACCCCTAATCTTGGCCAGGAGAAAACCCCAAACCCTAAACCCTAAACCCCTAATCTTGGCCAGGAGAAAACCCCAAACCCTAAACCCTAAACCCCTAAACCCCTAAGCTTGGCCAGGAGAAAACCCCA
>BGNK01000768.1:0-34488 GCA_003297005.1 Symbiodinium sp. clade A Y106 | reverse complement strand
AGCAGCAGTAGCAGCAGTAGCAGCAGTAGCAGCAGTAGCAGCAGTAGCAGCAGCAGCAGCAGCAGTAGCAGCAGTAGCAGCAGTAGCAGCAGTAGCAGCAGTAGCAGCAGTAGCAGCAGTAGCAGCAGTAGCAGCTAGTAGTAATAGTAGTAGTAGTGGTGGTGGTGGTGGTGGTGGTGGTGGTGGTGGTGGTGGTGTTGGTAGTGGTGGTGGTGGTGGTGGCGGTGGTAGTAGTTCTCGTGGTGGTGGTGGTGGTGGTCTTGGTCGTGGTCGTGGCAGTGGCAGTGGTAGTGGTACTGTAGTGGTAGTTGAGTAGCAGTAGCAGTAGCAGTAGTAGTAGCAGCAGTAGCTGTAGTCGTCGTGTTCGTGGTGGTAGTGATCGGTGCATTGGTTGTCGACGCTGTTGCAGTTCGATCTTTTGACATACAGGCATACATACATACGTACATACGTACATGACCCCATGCCTACCCTGTTGAGGACAGTGTTCTTATCTGGGCAAGCCGGCACCCGTTCCTAAGCCCTCTCCTTCGAGCCGGTGTTGAGACTGCCCGAACCCTGAACCCGTTGCATCTTGGTTGCCAGCAAGGCAGCAGGCGCTTCCGTCAACCAGGCACGGGAAGACGGCGGCACCGCTTTGCTGCCTGGCGGGGATAAGCTGTTGAAGTGTTTACTGCTTTCGGTGCGTTTTTGTCATGACCCCAAAAGGTAGCAACACTTCTATGTCAGCCGAGGATGCTGGCTGTACAAGAAGGGCATCGTGGCATTGTGGAGCTGCTTGGTTTGCATGGGCCACCATTGTTACATAGATCTCTTGCCGCAATTCGTGCAGGATGCCTGCCGACCGACAATGCTAGACCTCTCCGTCTCTCTCCTCTCTTTGCCTGTCAAGTTGACACGTGTGTGTGTGTGTTGAGGCACATCTTAAACCCTAAACTCTAAGCCTGGGCCTTACCTAAGCTCCCCAAACCCTCAACCCATCGCAACCCTAAACCCCTAAACCCTAAACCCTCAACTCCCTAAACCCCAAACCCCTTTAAAGCCCAAACCCTAAACTCCCTAAACGCTATAGATCCTAAACCCCTAAACGCCTGGTGCTCCGAGGCAGCTTGTCTCGGCTGGCGCTCATGTGCAGCAGCCGGCAGCTAACGGTGCTACAGCCATCTCCTTGGCTGCCCGGACTCAGGCCCTTCCGGAGGTCAGGGTTTAGGGTTGAGGGTTTAAGTTTAAGACTTATGGTTTAAGGTTAGGTTGGGGGTTCAGGGTTGAGGGTTTAGGGTTTAGGGTTTTCTCTTTCTTCTTCGGCCTCTTTTCACATAAGCATGCTCAGCAGTGTTGATGCTTACTCCTTCTGGTGGTGATTGCTAGGGGCAGGGCGAGGTAGGGAGGATAGTGGAGTTGTTCTTTCTCGGTGCACCGCTTTTTTCTGGGGAGTGTGCAGGATGCTGCTTGCCAAAGAGAGGTTTGGTGGCCTGGGGTATGTCTTGCAGAGATGTCGGCGACTGCATGTTTGTCACAAGCTGACTCCGAAGCCGATCAAGCCGCTTGCGACTCAGTTAAACCACTCCGTCTGCTCTCAGGGAGACGAGTTTCTTGATGGGTAAGTAGCCTGGACTTTCAGTGTTGTACCCCGTCTCGGCTTTGATAACACAGCCCAACCTCGTCCGTGTTGGAGTGTTGGAGCATCGGTGTGTCGATGCGCAGGACGAGGAGATGCTCCGCCACTTGGGCAGAACAAGTCATGGCGTCCATGGGCTCCACATAGGTTAGGTGTTACACCGTGCCATAGGGTTTCCGAGCAGACACGTTTGCTGATTAGCTTATTTGGAGATGTGTTGGGGTAGTTTAGCGGAAATACGCATCCGTCATGGCCTTGTTAAGCAGCATCTGCCAAAGAGAGCAAACCACCGGTCCTGCGTCCTGAGCCACGGCCTGCAACGCCCCCGAGGCTGTCTCCTCGAAGCATCGAAGGCTGTCTCACCCGAGGACCTGGATCAATTGTTCGGCGGCGGATAGACATGAAAACTGTCGGGCAGCCCTTGCCTGCACAGCCTGAACGTCAGATGTTGCAGTTGGTGCTGCTACAGCTAAGGGACGTGCGGACGGTTTGATAGTTATTCGACTTCGGCTCCAGTATACATAGATGCAGAGTGTACTCAGCGTGGTATAATGAAGCGAATGTTGGTATAGCATATACAACACTGTAGAGTCATATGTCGTGTACCAAATCCCGCAATGTACGGCGGCACCAGATTCAGCAGCATGCCATTCTCCTGGACAATACTGTTAGAATGCCAGACTCCTCGACATCGAACTCTAAACCAGCACATTGAAGCCCCTCAACCCATAGCTGTAAACCGCATGCCGTAAACTTCACGACGTAAATCCCATACCCTAGACTCCTAGACCTAAGCCCTAACCTCCAGACCCTCAGCCGTAAACCTTAAACTTCAGACCCTCAACATCGGACCTTTGGAGTCTGTTCTTCGGTGCACATAATGTAGGGGCCCTTATTCATTAGAAAAGGGTTTTGGGGTCCGCAAACACTATAAGTATGATAAGGAGCCCCCAGAATAGTATTGGTAATTATTTCGGCCCCTATGGTATCCATTGAGGTCGCAGCCCGCACTGTCGATGCCCGGAGGCATCTCGAGGAGCAGGTTGCCTCCTGAGATGGTGGGTTATTTGTTATAAGGGTGCTGATGATAAGGGTTCTTTATGGGCTACGATCGTAAGAGCTGCTATGAGGGCTTCGCGGTTTAGGGTTGAGAGATTTGAGTTTCAGGGTTTAGGCGTTGAGGGGCTCAAGGCTGCATGACGATTTTGGGGTTTGGAGGTTTAGTGCGTGCAGTGGTGCAGGCCAGTGACCCATGTGGTTGCTGCAGCGTCGTGGTGTCGCTTGCTCTGAGGAAGCATCTGCACAGCAGCTACATGCTATCGAGCTTGAAAAGACCGATATTGTCCCGGCCTCGGCTGGTGCTGGTGCTGGTGCTGGAGTGGTGGCTGCTGCCGCTGCTGCAGCTTCTGCTTCTGCGTCTGCTTCTGCTTCTGCTTCTGCTGGTGGTGTGGTGGTGGTGGTGGTGGTGGTGATTTGACCGAGCTGCCCGATTGCCGAAGTGAGCAGCCATGCATCGTCAAGGCCCGTCTTCATGAGCATGTCTGCCTACAAACGCGAGAGCACGAGGCCTTGAATGGGGCGGGGATAAGCAGAGGTTGAGGCAGGCCTGAATCCCATCTCTAACCGCTGGAGTTTCGATGTGCATGGAGGTGGGCTGGTGTGTTTCCTTGAGGAGGTTTTGCAGTGGTGTCGTATAGCGTGATAATTACAGCTTGAGGGTTTGGAGAATTGGAGCCCATCGCATGCAAAGGAACAGGTTCAAGCAGAAAGGCAAGCCATGGCAGCACTTAAGAGACACAGCGCCCTAACAGACCAATTTTTAAAGACCTTGACCCTGTACCCTAAACCCGCGCACCGAGCCTTGGCTTCTAACTCCACCTAAAAAGCTCTGGAGGCTTTCCCTTCCGGACAGACTCTGTCCTATGTTCCATCAAGTTGAGGCATGATATCTTGTGTCGGTCGAAATGGACAGACAGAGACAGAGAGAGAGAGAGAGACATAAAGAGCGAGAGACGGAATCAACGCAAACACAAATTAAACAAACGAAACAGGCACATGAAGGCGAAAAATCCGTACATGCCGACAAACCGACTCACCAGCTGTCAAGGACCATGTGTCGACACAGTAATACTCTTTGCACGGTCGTGAGGAAAACATACAGCTCCCGAGTACTCTGCGGCAGCCCATTTTGGGGAGTGGAGTTGTGAATTGCTTGCAGAGTTTCGGGTCTTGAGAATTCAGTTCTCTTCGTGGAACTACCCTAAAGCCCTAAACCCAAAACTATCCGTGCTGTCCCATTTTTTGTCGGACACTTCCGCAGCCTTGCCGCAGGTGGCGCTCCAGCGGTTGCAGCATGACCGTGAGCTCGCTCGGCGTGCTGCAGGTGCCAAGACTAGACAGTTAATGTATCCCTAAACCCGAAACGCTAAGCCCATGTCGAAAGGCTTGGGAGTCTCGGCTCTCGCTAAAAGGATGCCGAGCTTCCGGCTGACTCTGCGCAAAAGTTGGCAAAGTACCTCGCTTGCCCATGAGCTGCAGCCTGTGACACAGGTGATTGCACGCAAGCGGGCTGGTCGGCACTATGTCACTGTGTATATCCGTGTGGAATCCCCATGAAATCAAGTAAGCACCCGATCTTAAGAGCCCAGGTGAACTTGCCAAGGAAGTCCAGCGCATCAAGGGCTTGGAGGCAAGTAGTTTACATAGTCCTCAGTTTCCAGCATCTCTATATACCTGCCCTGTTTAGTACGATCTGGCAACGTTATTGTTTGTCAGGACACCTGGCACGGCAGCGCCGAGAAGCGCCAGCTGGACATGCAGGTCATGCAGGACCGTGCACCCGAGACCCTGAATAAGCAAACCTGGAATTCATCAAACTCGAAGCACACAAAAGTGGCTACGTTGGGATCTGAAGCCTATGAATTACATAGTATACTGTATACTACTAAGGGCCCTTTGGAATGCCAGGAAACCCTTAAGGCCTGAATCGGGCACGGTCCCAGTGTGGTAGCGTTCAGAACTCTGTGGTCAACATGCTTAGCGCCCGGGTTCCATAACACTATATTGTTGCGACGATGATGATGATGACGACAGCGTATGTTGAGGTCGGTCATTGCTTAAAAGGCATGTGTCCACGATCACGGCTTCTGGCGCGTTCATAACACAGCAACGACTCCTTTTGACAATTTGCATGAAGAATTGCGATAATAAGGGGCAGCAGTTACAATCTAACTCGCCATTGCAAAGTAATAAGGTGTATTGAGCACGGGTGCCCTCATTTACTAAACAATACCTCTGCAATGGTAGTATAACTAGTCCATACCAGGAGCAACTGGCGGAGATCGCGCACCGCATCCAGCGCAGTGAGCAGACACAGCGAGAAGTGCTTGGCTCAGAGTTGATCGTCCTTATGTTAGTAACATACCGCAGGGGCGCTAACAAGACACCGTAAGACACTAAACCCCCAAGACCTCACAACCTGAAACCCTCCAGCCGAATGGACTCGAGCCCTACCTATAGTCTCCATTGTAGTTCCTTTTTCAGGTTAACCAATTGTGAAGTTAGGATCCTAGAATAAAGCCCACCGCATCAGACACACAGCTCAGGCCCTGGAGGAAGATGCGAAGCTGAAGGCAGGGAAGACGAATCAGACTCGAGCCGTTGAATGGGCCGAGGGTTTTGGGGGGTTTAGGATGTAGTTAAGGTTTGGGGGTCAGGGTTTGGGTTTGGGGTTTGGGAGACTAACGAAAGTATACCCAGCATGACATCGATTTCCCGGTATGTAGGACAATGTATGGGTGTCGCAGTGCTCCTGAGAGACCCAAGCATTCGCCAGGGGGATGTTGCTGCTGCCACCGCTGCTGCCCAAGGTGCTGACCACAGTGAGGCCAGGAGATTTGCCGTGGTCCCTACTAACCCTCTTTCCAGCTGCCTTGCGTTGCTGTGACGCGTCGCCCATTATTCCGATAAAGCTTCTGCCAAATTGTACTCAGGCGTCCCAGGCGCAGCAAGTGGCTTCTCTTCGGCTGAGGCCGTGCAGGAAGAACAGCTCAATCCTTTGCATGCTGATGTCCAACTCCCCGTTTCATATCATGGGCCGAGATTTTGATGTTGGGGCGTATGGTTCCGGTCTTGGGCTGCAGAATTCATGATGATGCCGTCCGAGTGACACATGAGAGAGTCCAATGCACCACAAAGTCCGTTCACGCGGTGTCTCTGGTTGGTGTGACACCTCTGTATTAGGCCCGTAGGTTTGCTTACAGGCTGCCGAGCAGATCTCTCTCTCTCTCTATCTCTATCTCTATCTATCTATCTATCTATATATATATATATATATAATATGTATTTATTTACATATGTATATGTAACAAAGTATATGCACATGCATGTGTATCTGCATTTGCATTTGTATTTGTATGTGGTTTATATAGATGTAGATGTATATACCCGAGACCCCAAAACCCTGAACAATACCTACTTGCTACTGCCGAAAGCTTCCACCACTAGCACGAGGGCTGGAAGTGTTTCTCCTGCTCTCAGAGGCCGTCAACATTATCACTTCCGGCCTGCTCGACCTTTGAGTAATGTACGTCAAATTGATTAGCAGTGCCGCTGGTTGTGGCAGTCGTGGTTGTGGTGCTGGTGGTGGTTGGACAGATCAGGCTCCGAAGCCCTTCAGCATGAAATCAGCAGCCACCAAGATAGCACCAGCTTTCAGGGCTGTGCCGCCGGAACGGCCAGCATCAGCAGTGAAATTCCAGGTTATCAAGACGAAGAGGCGAGCATCGCGAGCATCAGCTGCGGCGTGCTGTGCCTCCACACGCAAGCCGGACGAGCATCATGAGCATCAGCTCCACACTGCTTTGGCCCTGCTATCGCTTACCAACAGGCGAAGAGCAGCACCGGTTTTGATGGCCATCAGAGTGGTGCAGCAGAAACCGCAAGCATCATCAGCATCAGTTTCGAAATTCTTGATCAACCAAAACGAAGACGCCAGCATCATCAGCATCAGTTGCGATCGGTCTTGCTCGTTTGCCCGATCGTGGCGAGCATCATCAGCATCAGCTGCAGCGTGCTTTGCCTCGGTGCCATAGCCCGGCGAGCATCATCAGCATCATTTGCACTCGGCCTCGCTGCCCCATTTGTGCCCGGACTCACATAGCTGTGTGGAAGTAGCAGAAGACGTAAGCATCACCTGCATCAGCTTTTAAATTCCCAAACCGAAGAGGGCAGCATCATGAGCATCAGCTGCGACGCGCCTTGCCTGGTTCCCGGGATTCGGCGAGCATTATTAGCATCAGCAGAGCCGTGCCTCGCCCGTGCGACGCGCCACGCTGGATTCCGAAACTCTTGCAATCAATATGCAGAGGCCAGCATCAACAGAATCAGCTGCTGAATCAGTGTCGGCTGCCAATCGTGTAAAGCTTGCCTTTACACCAGGGTGTCACTGCTCCTTTCAAGTTTGACAAGCGATTGGCGTCAGTCATTTTCTTGCTTGCGTGAATCGGACTTCCGGTTCCGAAGCATGCGATCTCCAGACTCCTGACTTGTTCATGGTTTAGGATTCTAGGGTTCGAGGTTTTTGGTATTTAGGATTTAGGTTGTTTAGGAGTTTTTAGTTTAGGGTTTAGGTCCGTATGCTACCTATAACTGCAACTGAGATGATCAAGCAGAAGCAAGCTTGAGGATTGCACTGTCCCGGTCTCGTGAGGTTGAAGCTCCACCATCCACATATCGCGGTGGTCCTAAATCCACACTTCCAAGCCAGAGCCCTTGTGACACCCTATTATGAACAAGAGACCCAAGAAACCCTATTGCTAATAAGAACACTCGAAAATCGTAAAACACTATCATTGGTGAGACTCCTTTTGAAGCCCTGTGATTAAGACCAGGTTCTTTAAATCCCTACTATTAAGACCCCTTCTTTAGAACCAATGATTCATAGCTTCCCATATTCCAACCCAAGAGGCGGCATCAGCTGCAGACTGCAGTGCAACAGACTCGCGGCCAAGTCCCTGCCTCGACGACGCTATGTATGGTTTAGGGTTTGAGGCTTAAGGCAGGGGCCTTAATAATTAGAATAGGGGTTTTGGGGGTTCCTTATTATGCGTCATTGTATTATACTATACCCCCAAACCCTATTCAATGTTTTTGGCCCCTACATGAGATTACTTATCATGGGTTTAGGGTCAGATGACGGGCTGGTTCAAGTGATCTAAAGGCGGCCCCGATTTATCGCCAACACGACTTCTACCTCCCTGATACCACAATATATCACCAAAACCGTAGTCTGATTGCAAAGTAGCGGCCCCGATTTTGAATCCGAGACACTAGCCACAAAGTTCCGAAACGGACTCCTTCCACCCCCCACACGCTGAACCCGAGAGTTCTACACTACTGCCCAACCACGTGAAGCTTAAATTCGCGACCTTGGGTGTGACATTGCCCATCACTAGAAGTGCTTCGGTAACCCCGTGACTATCCCACTGTACTATGCGATACTATACTATACTATACTGTGCTATAAAGACTTGAAATAGAACATGCCGAAAGTAAATTTTTAGATTAGATCAAATTCGACTATACTGTAATATATTATATGTACATACACGTATTTGTTTATGTATTTGTTTTTTATACATATATGGCAGGGGAGCGTGTGTTCGGACTTCGAGCATGTACTCGCAGAGTTTATTTCTCCACCCACATGCTTGACTTGTAAACAGGACTATGTGCTTTTATGTGCCTGATGCATGAATACCGTCTTGGTCCACGAATCCAATCCTGGGAGTGTTCTGGAGAGATTAGAACTAGAACGTACTGGAAGTCAACACATCCGAGTTGCCGGGAACCCATTAAGGTCATCAGCGAAAGCCACGTCGCATATGGCCCTGAAGCCCATGAAAGGCTGCGACCCAGCACCGCTTAGCGGAGCAGGAGCAACACGAGGCCACGGAGAGGGCAAAGGGATGCTTAGGGTTCGGTGCCGCGACGTCAACGAATTATAGTGTGTTGGAGATTTAGGGCTTCACTGCGGATTGCAAATTTTCTTCCGAAAGCCTTGTTTTCACGGTCTTGCTTGGCTACCACGAGGCGGCTTTTGTGTTGATTGAGGTCTCAGAGATGATGTGAATGTGCGCGACATCCGGCGTCCTCAGCCCTCAAATGTGCAATCCTATAGATGATGTTGCAAGATACTATCGTATATTATATTGTGTTACATCATGTTGTACTTTAGTACAGCATATGACTTGTTATAAGATATCAGATTATGCTACGTCTTTGTTTCATTTCAATATATTACATGTTATCATATAATGCTGTATCTTTATTGTATCGCATTGAGTCATATTATATTACACTATGTTTTACTATGTTAGATTGTACTGCATGGTACTATCATCATCTGTTTTTTGTTTAGCATGTTTTTAGGGTATATGTATAGTATATACAATATATGTTGTATATTGTGAAGTAACTTTATCTCGTATATCATTTGTTCTATATGATTTTTATAGTTTATACAATAGGTGTTATATATTATGTAACATATGTTTTACAATGTATGTCACATGAGTTTATATATATATATATATCTATATAGAATATATATATATATATATTATTTCTCGTAAGATTATATATGTATATGTATACATGAAGTTTATTCAGACGTTGTATACACTTATACATACATATTGCACTCATTACGTTATATTTTGTTATATCATGTCGTTAGGGTATATGTTGTGGTGTTAGGTTAGATTGTGCTGTGTTACATCATCTTAGACATATTAGAGTATATTTCTCAAGCCCGAACCTTTTCAGCGTCCTGCATCCGGAGTACTGAAACCCTAACATCTGAAAGTCTCATACCCTATACCCGTACAGTATACTGCCCGGTACCTTACAATGATAGGGTTTAGGGTTCAGGGTTTAGGGATCGAGGGTACTGTAGGCGCCTTAGAAATTAGAATATGGTTTTGGGGGTTCCTTATTATAGCTATAGTATACTATACCCCCACACCCTATTCTAACTATTAAGGCTACGTTAACCATGGAGCAGGTGCGACGTTTGGAGGCCTTGTTAGAGGCCGGTCAGATGAAGCTGCAGCGCAGCACGGCCGACCTCGAGGCCCCTTTCGCTTGACGGCTAGGCCCCAGCATCTCGTGATCCCCTAAAATCTCTGAAGCCTAAACTTATCTATCTACAGTCTTGTTGCATACACACTTTTGTAACCGATAGACAAGCAGATCTGAACCCCGAAATTAGCCATCTACAGTCTTGTTGCAAACACGAAGTTAGACTCAGCAGGTAAAACATATATGTGTATGTGTATATGTATACGTACATATGTACATACACATACATACGCATACATACATGCATACATACATGCGCATAAAACAGATATGCGTATAAGTATGCATACTCATGTATACGTGCACACATACACCCCGCTGCAATGCTAATTAATCTCAACGAAATGACAGACCAGTTGACTTATCATGCTGTGCGTGCTACACGAGACGATGTTATCTTGCAAATGTGTGTGTGTGTGTGTGCATAGCTATGTGTGCACATATGTATGTATGTAAGTAAGTATGTATGTACGCACGTACGAAGATAGTGTCGTATGTATACAGATGTGTATGGAGAGATAGAGATAGAGTGCGAGACAGAGAGTGTGTGTAAGAGAGTGCTTGAGTGAGTGCGTAAGTGCATCAGTGATGGAGTGATTGGGATAGGGGATTAGAGAAGGAGCGGATGGAGGCGAGGGAGGGGCTTGCATCTCTCTGTCTCTTGAGCTCACGACATGCCCTTATCTGCGCACTATCCTTAGTATCGGGACACTCGCATATCTCTGAAAGTCGAGTTGGCCAGGCCCAAACCCGACACCCCTCAACCCTTGGCCAGGCGTTGCGAAGATGTTTGGAACATCAGCGTTCTCCAGCTGCTCTAGGCCGGTTTGGCCCCAGCTGCTGTCGAGAGGGGCTTTCGCAACAGCAGCAGCAGTGGGAGTGGTAGTGGTATTGGTGGCAGTAGTTGTAGCAGTAGTAGTAGTAGTAGCAGTAGCAGTAGTAGTAGTAGTAGTAGTAGAAGTAGTAGTATCATGTTTTCGTATTGTTACTATTGTCATTACTACTAATGTTTCGACTCGTATTATTACTATTATTATTTTCACCTCACTACTCTCACATCTCAAACTGCTTTTATTAACTGGTATATTACAAATTTAATGATGTTGACCAGTACTAACTATTATGTTTACTAGTAACTAGTAATACTACTATACCTATTGCTGTTCCAAGTATATCTATATGGTTATGCAAGCCAACACCTCCTGCTGGCACGCTGCCTCGGGCAGGGAGCTCTGTGCAACAGCGGAAGCCTCAGTGCCTCCAAGGCTTTAACTTTGACTTTAACTTTCTGGTGGCGATAATTGCAACTAAGCCCCTGACAATTTTGTAAAGGTTCAGAAAGATGGTGTCATGTCAACTTTTGCGGTTTCCTAAACTTCACTTCATGCAACCAGCATCCTTTCGACACCCTTGCAAGTTCAGCCAGAGGTTGAGATTCGGCCCAGTAGAACGGCTGGGTTAGGGCGAACTGGTACTCAGCAGGGTTGTGCAGCAGGAGGAATGTCGATGGGAGGAGCATGATACGCGAGGCACTGTTTACGGTGGAGCCAGAGCTTAGTATTGGGCAAGGGCAAGCAACAAATAAGTTTAGTTCAGGTCCCCGTCTGTCGGCGAGCTGAAGCAGCAGGTGGAGCGAGAGTACACCAAGGCAGTCTGCAGTGCTTGTGTTCTTGGTTTGTCCAGGATATGGGGCCGAGGTCCACAGTTCAGGCACCAACCGTAACCTACACCGTAGCATTGGAAATTCAGCTAGCGTTCCCGTGTGCTGCAGTGGATTCCACCCAGAAACCATGCTACGCGAAGATCGGTTGTATGCCACAGTTTGATGCATCAAATTCGCCCCGTCTGTCTTCTGCAACGTGCTTCAACACAAGTTTTGGCATCGGACGAAGCCTGAAAAAGTCGAAGTGCCTCGTCGCTGTGAGCTTGAAGTCATCACCGTCACAAGGATGGAGCAGAAGTAACTAAACCCTTAAACCCTACACCCAAAACGTCCTTGGACCCCAAACGGAGCAATGCATGAGACCCCTAAACCCTAAACCCCCTAAGCCCTAAACCCCAAACCCCAAAAGGAGCAATGCATGAGATCTCATGCAGGTGGGGGAGCTGGAAACAGAGCAGCAGAGCCTGCAAGCCGAGGCTGGTCGGATTCAGGTTTCCTCTAAGGGTTTATGGTTTGGGGTTCCTTTAAGGGTTCCTATATAGTAGAATGGAGGGTTTCTATATTAGGAATTACTATCACGATTTGGGGAAGTATCCTCCATAACAGTAGGGGTTTGGGGGTTTGGGTTTGGGGTTCCTTTTGAGGGATCTATAAGGGTTCCTCTAAGGGGCCTAGAAGGGTTTAGCCTTAGAAGCTTAGGGTTTGGGTCTCGGACTTAGGATTCGGGGTTTAGGGGTTAGGGTTTGGGGCTCAAAACAGCTGCAACCGTTCATTATGTATGGCAGCAATACAGGGGCCTAAATAATTACCTATACTATTGTGGGGGTTTCTTATTATAACTATAGTATAATATACCCCCCAAACACTATTCTAATTATTAAGGCCCCTATAGTAACCCATCATGGCTTTAGGGTTTAGGGGTTCCGATCTCGAGAAGGAGCTCAAGACTTGTGCAGCTTCCAGGTTATTCGATTCAGGGGCTTTGGTTTAGGGTTTAGGATCTAGGGCTTGGGGTTTAGGACTTAGGGTTTTAGGGGTTTAGGGTTTGGGGGAGCTCACAGGTGGTGGGTTTTTGTGCAGGGCTGTACGGTTTCAGGTTTTGGGTCATAAAGCTTCCGAGGTTCGCTTCGCACGAACCTACAGTCACAACAGCCTTAGCCGGGAGTGTGCTCTTGTGTCCTACTGGGCGCCTTCTAAACCCTATAGTAAACATTATAACACTAATAGTAATAACCCTAAACCCTCAGCCCATCGTGTCCGATGCGTGAAGGTCCTGCGCCTGCGAGCAGAGCTACGACGACTCAAAGGTCTAAGACCGACTTAGACAAGAAATTCTGGACTTGGCAATGTGTTGCATCTTTGGGTTTTACGGTTTAGGGCACTTAGGGAGCTAACAGTCTTTTTGGTGGATAGCCTCCTCGTAAGGTTGGCACATTTTGACTCGAGGAACCGTGGGAAGTAGTAGAGGGACCGGAACAAGGAACAGGTTTATGAAAGCAGCTTATCCGTTTCTCGCGCCGGCAGACTTGTACCAATACTAGTGACAAGTGCTTTGCGGCAAAGACTGGCCCAGAGCATGGTCGCCTCGATTCCCGGGCGCATGTACGTTTTAACTTTTAAAGTAGCGTCGGTCCGATGGTGGACGAACCGGCTGTGCCAGAGGTCGTCGACACTTCGAACGCAATACTTGTATCGCTGAACCCATGCAAGACTGCGTGTTCCACGTCTTCTCTCTCTCTCTCTCTCGCTGTCATGTTATGTTCATCTTGTACATATACACAGACAATACATCTACATACACATGTACACATACACATACACATACACATGCACTTGCTTGCATCTACTCATACACATACATGCATGCATGCACGCATATGTGAAGATGTATATGCACGTGCATATATACCTACATACACAAATGCCAACAAAAAGGTACGTACATATATACATTTATATGTACATGAGGTAAGTCAGTCATTAAGAAAGAAAGGACGGCGAATGAGTGAACGCGTGGCTCCCAGCTTTGCTTAAAGCCATTCCACAAAAGATCCCTCGACCTGCAGTCACCGATCCACTCCGACTTCCGGACCCGGAAAAGCGTATGAAGAGAAGGACATAATATAGGGGTCGTCATAATTAGAATAGGGCTTTGGGGTATTTTATACTATAAGTTTTATAAGGAACCCCTTAAAAGCATATCAAGAGAAGGACATAGTATAGGGGTCGTAATAATTAGAATAGGGCTTTTGGGGTATCTTATATAAGGGAAGAGCAGGACATAATACAGGGGTCGTAATAATTAGAATAGGGCTTTGGGGTATCTTGTACTATAAGTTTTAGAAGGTACCCCTTTAAAAGCATATGAAGAGAAGGACATAAGGGGCTTAGGGTTTAGGCTCGTATGCGGAGACGCAGAAGAGGGTTCCCAGGCCCTATAAGCCCTTAACCCTAGACCTGCTGATTTCAAGCGCTTTCCTGTGGGTCCCTCCAGGACTTCAGTTAACGACTCTGATAGTTAATGGCGCTGCTCCGCAGCTGCATGGACTGGGTCGTTGCCTGCCAATACCGAAGACCTTAGCCTAGGGTTTCAGGTGGGGGTTTGGGTTTTGGGGGGGCACCTAGGAAGGCATTGAACACGGGGATACTTGCCAAACAATGTGTTTTCCATTCGTGTATGCCCTCGGTCGACATGGCGAAGGGAAGTTGCAGCTTATATAACAAAGTAAATGTTCTTTAGTCGCCCTGAACCGTCGAAGTAGGATGTGGCACGCAATCCAACAGATCGGCTTAAGTACTTCAGCGGAAGATGCCGTGCTGCTCGGATCCGCTTGCTGCCCGAAATCCCCGACTGGTGCTGCTACTCTAGATATAGGTTGAGACGTTCTTGTGTTGTTGGGCAGCATAGTACCGTCGAGCTCGAACGGTCTCTTTTGGTCGTCCTAGATTCGGTTCGCAGACATAGATGAGTTCAGTACTGAGTAAATAGGGCCAAATCTTTCGCGACATTGTGCAGGTCGCAGATGTTTCAAGCTTCGAGGATGAACTGGACAGTTAGTTAATGGCTATGGATATCGATGCAACGCCTGGTCCAGCGGGGTAGCCTTCCGAATTCCACAGCAGCGAAGCTGTCCAAATTCCTCGCAGACATGGACCAACCACACTTCAAGATACTGCAGGTAATGTGAAGCAAAAGTTCAGTCATTGCAGACAGGTTCGATACTGACTTAGACTGACTTACATGGTTCCACCGCAAGTGTATCATAATATCTGATCGTTTATTATCGTACATAGTGATCCCATATCATCGTATGTGGTGTTTGTTCAAGCTTCCGGTCGGCACTGGAGTTTGTGCATCTTCCTGGGAAAGCTCACTCGGAGGAGTGCGTGCGAAAGTGAATCGAAAGGGTGACTTGAGGTGATTGGATTTAGTGGAAGGAAGCGGCGGGGTAGGCTGGGGTAGGGGATTGCAGTTGCAAGTCCTCTAATTAGGCAAGGCCGTCGGGGAAAGGTGTGCCGTGTACTGCCAGCTTCAGGAACACTGGCACTGGCAGCAAGTGACGTTGACCCAGCAAGCACGGTATGTGGTTGCATGAGCCATGATGCTGATGACTTGCTCGCACACTTGAGCAGAGAGTGTGTGCTGGTAACTCAGGTGAGAAGGAGCTACGGCCCTTCGCACGAACAATGTTTGTGTATAAGCGAGAAAGTCTCCGAGAAAAAGGAACCCATGCATTAGTAGATTTCCAATAAGGAGTACGACTGTGATAACGAGCTGTAGGAAAGGGTTCAGAAACCCTCATGCATAAAACAGGCCGTGACGACATATGCATGCAACTCTAAAGCCTAAGCCGTAGCTGAGCTCATGGACAGGTAGGCGACTTAGAAACCGTCCTCTGCGCAGGGCCTGCCGTCTCCAGATCGCGTCAAGGACAACCCCTACTTCGTGGAGGCAAGAAGCATCCTAATTGTCATAGCCATAGTCAGAATCAGGCTGTTTGGGCCGAAACCGAACAGCCTCACCAGATTTGCAGCACGCATGCTGTGAGGTTAAGGGTGCCGGTCGGCAGACTTATATGAAGATCGGTATCCACAGCAGCAGTGATGTTAGTATCGCTACTAGTAACTCTTGTCTGATGCCGTGAACCATCATAATTATCGTTAAGCAGCAGAAACATCCCTTCCCCCGATGCTAAAGGTCCCCCGAAAGTGAAACATGCTGTTCGTGGAGCATATTTGGTCTGGTCCGGTGGATTTGGGATTGAACGGAGCCGTTAGGATTATAGTGATCAGCAGGAATGTATGTAGGGCTTCAAGACATTTCAAATCGTCGGGAACTTCACGATCTCCACAGACTGCACGGCATGGGGAGTACAGTGATTGCACATTGCAAAACTAATGGCTTATGTTCTGACAGAGGCCTGTTTATCCTGGCACAATGAAAAGAAGACCCCTGACAACGTCTTCCACCAAGGCTGCGGCCTTTAATCATAGAAAGCAGGGGTTAGCATGAGTCATCCCGGTCAATCCGGGCCGGTGAGGCTGAGGAGCTTTTCCGTGTGTCGTATAAGGATATGCAGTCGCCGACAATTCGAGAGAGTTTGGGGTTTTAGGGGTGGAGAGTGCTTAGCAGTGTCACGAAACTGCGTCAGCTGAAGTTGCGACCAGTCCCAGGCTTTATCGGTGGATTAACTTCCATGTCATTGGCAGCAGGCATTACGTTGTGGTTATAGACTGTAGCCTGAATGGCGGTTTTGAAGGACGTTGGGTACAACTCAATTGAGGTTATTTGTCAGCTGCTTCTGGTGCTGCTAGACAAGCCAGACCACATTGGTTTGCTTTTGTTAGTGCGCTTCGCTGCTGATTGCAGTCCAACTACGAACCAGAATATATAACATGTTTGATGTGACCTCCGAGAATGTCAGCTTGCAGTAGACTAAATCTATTCATTGATGTGTCGTGTCGTGCTCTCTATAGGAGTTGTTATGATGTTTTCTGTATCAACTCAACGTGCTGTCACAAGCAGTGCTATCATCGCCTCCGATCATAAAAGGATCTTACAGTGTGTAATGTCTTACCGTAGTTCTTGGGTCTCATGCTTTCTCATGATGGTTCAGCATTGTGCTTGTTCTTGAAGGGGGCAGGGGCCTCAAAAGGTAGGATAGAGGCGGGTGTAGGTTTGAGGATCCCTGATGTAAGGACCCTTGCTTGAGATTACCCCATCTGCCTTCATCCCATGCGTGGATCCCTCTGAAGAACTACTGCAAGAGACTGCAACATACTATCATATACTATAATAGTCATACTATAGTATACTATCATGTACTATGATATACACTAATATACAACTGTAGCACTGGTGTTCTGACGATGTTGGCTGCTCCCCGTCAGGGTGACTACCAAGCGCCTGCTGGGAGCGACAACTTCCAGGCGTTCAGGGTCACTGTTTAGGGTGTAGGGTTTAGGGTGTAGGGGTGTAGAGTTTGGGATTTATGGGTCTAGGGTGCAGGGTTTAGGGGTTTAGGGTTTAAGGTGGTGTAACGTAGGGGCCTCTCCTTTAAAGGGTTCTATAACGGATCTATAGTAGGGTTCTATAATGTAGGGCCTCAATAATTAGAATAGGGTTTGGGGGGATATCATACTATAATTATATTAAGGCGTATATTTGTTTTTACATAGTCAATGCGCGTGTATGTGTTTTTTTTTGAAATGTTTGTGTCATGCACATGTTTGTGGGTGGGCACCCACGTACATACTTATACATACGAATATATATGTATGTAATATGCATGTATGCATGCTTGCATGTTCACATGTATATGTATATATATAAATATGTATATATATATATATAAGAAAATTATGTACTGTACATGTGTATATGTACATACTTGCACATACACAGACACATGCATGCAATACATACATGCATGCATACATGCATACATACAGGCACTGTATACTATACCTCCCCATGCAGAGCCTCTTGTCCTGCATACATGCATGCGTGCTTGGTTGTGCGCATGGAGGAATGTATAAACGATTGTTTACATGAACGCATGTACTGCATATTCGAAATGAAAGACTGAATGAATGCATGAATGAAGTAATGTATGAATGAATGTATTAAAGAATGGATGGAGTGGGTATGAGGGAAATGTTGTTTATAATGCATGCAATTATGATCAGGTGGCTGTATATATGTAATGTATGTATGTATCATGTATGTTTGTATGTATGTATGTATGTATGTATGTATGCAATATGCATGTATGTACGTACGTGCGTATGTATGTGTGTATGTTTGTTGTGTATCTATGAATCTATCTATGCATGTGCATGTGCATGCTTATGCAGGGATGGCTGGATGTATGCATGTATTGAACGCATGTATTTATATACAGGTCGTCTACAGATTCAGCGTTTCACGTTTGAAACATTTACGTGTCAAGGTCTGCAGAGTTCGGGTTTGTTTCGCTAATTATGCAATGTCTTGTGCACTATGGATCAATGCCTTCCAGAACCAACCGCACAAGTTGGCCACCATGGCCGTCGAACAGCGTTCCTGTGATACTTGAGATCGGCGTGCAGCAACCCGAGCTGCCAAGAACTGGGTGTAATGGCTGCCGCCGCCACTTGCGTTCACTCCCGAACACCCGAAAACCTTTGCCATTCCCTTTGAACGCACTTGCCGCCCTGACTGTGGACCAGGCCTTCCTGCAGTACAAGTCTGTGTCCCGCCGCTGAATTGAACGATCATCTCCCTTATCAACATGCAGACAAATGTGACAAATGTTGCAAACAGGGAGGCTACTTAGTCTTATCCGCATATTTCAGATTTGATGGTCTCGAAGTTCGGAGGTTTCGAGGTTGCAAGTGACCTGGTGCTGCGAAGTGAATACATGCACCGAAGCCAAGGCTTCATTCATGCTGCAGGATTTGATCCGTTCACATGTGTGCTGGTCGCTCAATTCATTCAGCAGCTTTGTTGAGGTTCGATGTGGACGACGCCCTTTGTGTCATGAAGGCGAACCTTCTGTCCCTGAATGCTTGTCTTAGGAATCTTGTAAGCACTTTCCAGAACTGTCTTGTGCCGCATGGCGCCCAAACCCTCGTTCTGCTGCTGTGTGACCGGGTTTGCATCCCGAAACTCGTGGTGCAAGCAGAGCGTATTCTTAACAACACACACAGACTAGTGTCTTGAGGATCAATCATCACGTTCAGGCTCGTGTTAACTTCTCATCTCATTTCTCACGATGAAGATGTCAGCACGATGGCCAGGAAAGGTGAGGTCCCAAATGGAGTTGGCGAGGACAAAGACGATCAGGATGCGAATGATGATTCGAATGTGGGTGATGGTGTTGATGATGGCAGACGGAAGGCCGAGGTGCATGAGAAGGAGGAGGTTCATCATCATCACCAGCATCATCATCCAGGGCAACATCATCCTCGCAACGGCAACGGTGAGAGATGGTGACGGTGATCACATAATTGATGATTACAGCAGCAATGACGACGACGATGCTGCTGCTGATGAAGATGTTGGATTAGGATGGTGACGACGACGCTGGCGACACTGGTGACGGTGATGACAATGATGCTGATGCTGAGGGTGCTTTTGTAACGTGCAGTTGGCAGGGCTTCTTCCGCGACATTGCGATCCCGGACCGATTTGTCCGGTCCTTGCCCTTTGCCAGTGTGCCCTTTACAGCTTGCGCCGGTTGTTGGCAGCCGTTTTACGCATGGGCGTCGGTAGGTTCCAACTCCCGGAATTTCACCGACTGCCCTGAAAGCAAGATCCAGATCAGGAAAGTTTCGCTTTCGTTCACCTGGATTCTGACCTGTATGACTCCGTCTACGACTCCTTGGAGAAGGCAACGTCACAGAATCTGATATTGTATTATATGACTAATATCTCACATATTCAGCATATGACTTTAACATGAGCTGCTTAAAAACTTTGGGACTGCTCAGTGGGCGTTGCAGAATGTGCCGAACTGGAGGTGTGGGACCGATTATCGCCGGGGGGCGCAGTGGCTGTGGATGACTTCTTCCACCATGCGCAGGTCTGGGTTTAGAGGTTAGGCTCGATCTCACTCTGAACAACACTTAGAGTGTGGGATGTAGGCTTTAGGGTTTAGGCAGCTCTGACTAACACGTCAGGATTTGAGGTCTAGAGGGTTTAGGGTTTAGGGTTCAGGCGATCGTGGCAATGATTTCAATATTTCAATTGCATGTGCGAGCGGAGCACATCGGACCGCACCGCACGGTTCCTTTCCGAGCCGAAGCATTAAATCAATGCACCCGCGATTCCAGGAAGAAGTATGTTCCCCATCCACAACCGGACACCCCGATATTGGTGAGCCGCGGTTAGCCTGATAAACCCTAAACCCCAGAAATACAATATAAAGCCTCAGTAGTTTGTGATACTAGTTTTCTTTGCTAGATTTATGGTCAAATATACCCCAACACCGTAATCCAATAATTAAGGCCACTATATTATCAGGGCCCAGCCCGAGCCGTCTCCGACTTCTTTCGGTCGCGGGCCAGCAAGGCAGACATGGGGCGGCTGAAATTTTGCAGAGCTTGAGTATAAAGGGATCTGTATAAGGGATCTATAAGGGTTCCTTTAAAGGCTGAAATCTTGCAAAGCTTGAGGTTAAAGTTTAAGGGATCTGTATCAGGGATCTATAAGGGTGTATATATAAGGGATCTATAAGAGTTCCGTTAAAGGCTGAAATCTTGCAAAGCTTGAGTTTAAAGGGATCTGTATAGGGGATCTATAAGGGTTCTATAAAGGGGTTTCGGGTTCTGGGTTTAGGCAAAGCTTGAGTAGGATGGATCTGGGTTCCTTACGGGATCTGTATATGGGTATAAGGGATGTATAAGGGGACGATCCTCTGAGGAGAGCAGGGGTATCGACGAAAATCATAGTTATTGTAGTATGAGTCAAGCTCGCTGATACAAAGATCAACAAGCATGTAGGTACTTTCGTTGCTATTGTTGCTTTCGCTTGTCTGTCTTCACCTGTCAGTACCTTACATCCCGAATTTGATTGGGTCTGTTTAGTTTCTCCCGGGCTCGGTGATTTCATACATACCGTTTCAATTCTGGCCGTGCTAAGCTGTGCAGTAACCTGTAGTAACCCGTATAGAACCCTTGAAAGGAAGCCTTAAACCCTATACTCTCAACCCTATACCCTAAACCCCAAACCCTAAGCCCTAAACCCTAAACCCTAGGTTGAACTAGTCTGTCAGGAAGTTTTGCAGTTCGACACGACAGCTTGAAAGAAGGAGCTGCAGAGGCTTGAAACCTTAAACCACATGGACCCACGTCTTAAAGCCTATAGACCCTAACATAGACCCTTAACCCTAAACCTTAGACCCTATAAATCCTAAACCTAAACCCTAAGCCTTAAAACTTAACTGAAGCAAGATTACGCTTGGCATAATCGGCTCGCTCTGAGCATGTTGCGTACTGGGAAGCACAGGGAATACGACGATCACTATGTATTATACCAGGCTATAATGCAACGTAATATCATGACGCAAAAGATACTCTACCATACTAGTTATCCCATACCATATGTTAATTGTATTATATCTGTCGGGTTTTGGGTGCTGCAAGAATGGAGCTAGGCGGAACCAGGAGCTCTCGATGTTTGACTGCCTTGGAAGCTCTGGGTCCATGCTTTGTGGACGCGGATTTCCCCCGCAAACCCTTTCTGCCATGAAGGGTTGGGGCCTGAACCCACGGTTTAGGGTTCAGATGAGACCATGTCCATACCGACCTGGTCGCCAGGAGGAGCCTCCTCTGCTGTTCCCGATCCCCACCTACGCAGTGGGAGACTGAGCCGCCTATAAGTGGGAGTTTCCGAAAATTAGGGGTACCTCATTTTGGGGTCCTTATAACAAGGATCCTACAATTTAGGGTAGTATATTAGGATCCCCTATTAGTAGCTTCAGACGGCGAGCCGAGAGGGCAGGTATGTGGGCAGGTAGCTATGCACAGTAGGTAGATTGATGGGTGGGCAGCTAGGTGCATGTACACATGTACGCATGTACGCATGCATGCATGCATGCATGCATGCATGCATGCATGCATGCATGCGGGCATGCATGGATGTATGGATGTAAGTCTGTATGTATGTATAAATGTAGACATGTATCTTGACATGTGGGTATGTATACTGGGTGTTCTTTTACGTATGTGCGGGTGTGTCTGTGTGTGTGTGTTTGCCTGGTGCACTTGGTTTATGGGTTGTGCGTGACGCATGCGCACGCATCGTGTGTCCCGCGCTGCTCGCGTAGGTGAGTTTAGTGCCGTATCCAAATGCGCACAACTAGCAAAGAGTTCAAACTCTCAAGCAAGGTCGCACGTTTAGGGTGTAGGTGTGCGTGCTGCGAGAAGGACAAGTACCGGAAAGTTCAGCAGGCCCTTGGGTAGTGCTTGCAGTTTCAAGCCCAACTAGACGAAGGTTTGTAATGCAGACCCCGGTCTTTATAAGGTTTGTAGGATCCTGTGCAATGTATTCACTGTAGAAAAGAGGAATCTCCGAATGACCTGGCGACAAGTCGACAAGCACACAGATAGGCATGTAGGCACATTTCCGCAAAAAGGCATGCATGTAGTTTGACAGATGAGCAATGTATGTGTGCACATGGCAGAGCACGATGCAGCAATTTGCCGTGGGCTGATGTAGATTTCCATAGCGTAGGATAGCAGTTTAGTAAAGTTTAGTATCATACTGTACAATTACAAGGCCCCAGCCACGATTCGCATGCAGCTCTTAGCTTCGGCATGTCCAGCCGGAGCTGCTCTCTACGAAACAGACCTGACTCCTCTGCACGCCCTTCCATCGGACATCTCGCCACCCATCACAATGGACATAAGCAGACAGAAGACTTGTAATCCAAGGTGCTCCTCATCAAGGGCCAGTCGGCACGCGTCGGCTGGCAGGCGGGGCTGACCGCTAGAAGGTTTTCCGAGCATTTTGCTATATGGATTTCGGCCTGGCAGGTGAAATGCACAACTGAGGAGCCTAGCTGATGTGCTTCAACTCCTTGCGGTCGTGTCACCCATGCTGCTGACCGAGATGCATCGTATCGTGACCTCAATTCTAGTGGCCTGTGAGGACAAGCAAGAAGACCTCACGGTGAGATTTTGTGCAGGATTCGCCGCAGGGGTCACAACGCCCCGTCATGTATGGCCCTCGTCGGCCACTCAGCTTGCTTCTGCCCCCGATTTAGAATTTGATGGTGGTCATCAGGGTAATAACAGAAGCGAAGCTCAGTCTGACAGCAAACATCAGAAGCATTCCAAGATTCAATAAGGGGATGATATGTTACAGATCAGTAATACTAATACTACTCGTGAAGGTTAAGCAGGATGCGACAAGCCTAGTTCGGCTTGCAGAGATGACCATGGCTTGTGACCATAGTGATGGCGAAGGTGATTGGGATGGCAATGGTGACAAGGATGCTGCTGCTGCCGATGTTGCTGCTGCTGATGATGATGATTATGGCCATTGTCGCTAGGAAGATGGCTTTCATAACCATGATGATTGCAGTATGGCACCGTCGGCAGCACTTCATTGTAAACCTGAAAAGAGATAAATCGCGGTAGTGCCAGACCATGAGTCTTTGGAAAGCAGGAAGCAAAAGCGAAACAACAGGTGCAACTGCTAGACAAAACGGACAGCAGCATTTTGAACTCATTGTGTAACCCGTCATAAGCAACGGTTGCTCGTCGACACAACAAGTAGCAGCAAGGGCGTTCAAAGCAAATGACAATCTTCTCCGACGCCGAAGCAACCATTTAGTTTCATGTAGGTCATCGAAGCAGGACAAACACTACTTGCCTCCTACTTGCCTCCATGACAAACACTGTGAGGCAATGGCGCTCATGCTAATGTTTGTATGCGTGCACGTCCGTAGAAACACCTGTGTGTGTGTGTTTCTATATATACAAGTGCCGAACTACGTACGCTTGTGCAGTTGTTCCATGCCCGTTCAGGTTGTAATTGCAGAGCTGTTCCGGTTAGGGCGTAGTTTTCACCCTTGCCACACTCTCGGGCGCAAGCCAGAAACAACATTCCACGTTTATGCCCAGGATTGTGGACACGACGTTCAGGGTCCACGTGTCCTTCAACTCCTCACTTGCAAAACTCTCAGAAGTCAAGAATCTCTGGTGTATGTTACATTATATGATGGTGGAGTATAATAGAGTATAGTATAATATGGTATAATATTATATATGGAGTATGATATAATCTAGTATAGTACAATATTGTACACTGTATACTGTATTCTACCCAAGCCCGAAGCCCGGAGGCCCCAAGCCTCCGTACCCCTTCGCAGGATCAATCGATGGCAACTTCTACAGTTTCACGTTTCTCCGAAGCCAGGCTCTCAAATTAGAGGTCTGACGGATTTATGAAAACCGTCCCCTGATTTCCCCGTATTATTCCAGTATCATGAGACCCTAATGTTGATTTCAGGCCGCAGGATCTAGGGCTAGGGTTTAACTGTATAGCCCGACAGATTCAACAACACAACGTGTATAAGTTCTCTTGTGTCGGGATGTTGGCTTCGATGTTGGGGCTTGGAGTTTCCCCGACTGCTATGACCAGACTTCCGCAGATGTCAGCAAATTTGATCAAAGCCTACCATGCACAAGGAGCTCTTTGTTTGTAATCGTCCTCAAGCTTCCCTGAACCCCAAACCCTAATCTCTAAACCCTGAATCCTAAACCCAAAACCCGAAATCCCAAACCCTAAACCCTAAATCCTAAACCCTAAACCCTAAATCCGAAACCCTAAACCCTAAACCGCTGGCACCCCCCAAACTCTAAAGGCGCCAACTTTTTTCGCAAACCCTAGACCAGAAATCTTCAACTCAGAAAACCCTCGAGGCCCCTACTCTTAGGGGCCTCGGGGGTTCCTTACAGCCTTGTCCTTTTTGATGGTTCCCCCAAAAGAATTTACAGACCGGTTAGTAGACCTTCTTTAAATAATTCCTACTAAGGGATATAGGCATAGGGCCCTGTCTATTATTTCTAAAAGGACAAGGGTGGTTCCTTATTAGAATTATGGTATCATGGACCCCAAGACCCTATTCCTTTGTCATAGTTGGGTAACATTTTACATTTTTAATCCTATCCCAACCATGAACTAGATTCTAAATATCATGGAATCAAAAGTAGACCCTATAACGAGCAACATGCCCAGGTTGTCGGCCATTCTTGCGCGCAGCGGAGGCACTCCGCGACGGATGGATGCAGTGATGTAAGGGTCCTTGAGATGGATGCTTTCTCCCCGGAAAGCTGTGGCCGTTAGGGGGTTCTTACTGAATAGTGGGTCCTTGGTCCAGAGGTCGCCAGCAGGTCGGCCGGGCAGGAGCCAATATAGGGCTCGGAGTAAATGTAATATTTCCCTCTTTATAGTCCGCATAGTAATTGTAGCATAGTATATCCCCAAAACCCTATTCCAAGTATTACAGCCCCTATGTATTCTAGTGTCTTCAACGGAATTATAGCCAACTGCTCGTCGGAGCCGAAACAAGGTGGAGGATTGACGGAATCTCAATGCAGAGCTAGGGTTTAGGGTTGGGATGCTAGGGCCAACGGCAACATGATGAGACCGGAATGGGTTGGAGCTTGATTCAGCAAGGCCCCGCATGGTGGCTGGATGGCCGCAACAGTCCCAGACCTGCTGGACGCCAGTCCGATCGTTTTTTCAACAGTGTTTCAGCCGTATGGTGAGGTCACAACCCCAAGCCAGTGTATAAGATCTGGTGGGTTGACCAGTCTACATGTCCAGCCAGGACATGAAAGCGGATGCCGCCGCCATCACTGCCTTGCCAAGTCAGAACCATGCACTGGTACGGGTTGTAGTTTTGATACCTTACACCGTTAATCTGAAATGAATGCGTTTACCTGCCCAGAACAACCCCGAAACCCTAAAACCCCGAGACATCCCAGCTTCAACTCCAATAGAAAACCCGCAAGTCCCATTTTGGGCGCTCACCCCCTTCTCCCTTTAGACCCGAAGCCCTGAAGCCCACACCATATTCAACAGCCCTAAACCCCAAACCCGAAACCCCAAACCCTAAGCCCTAAACCCCAAACCCTAAACCCTAAGCCCCAAACCCCAAACCCCAAGCCCTAAACCCTAAACCCCAAACCCTAAACCCTAAATCGTAAACCCTAATTGCTCAACCTTGAAGCCGCTGCTTTGTCGAGGCATCCAAGGCGCGGGCCGGCGAGGCACCAGCCTCGAAGGGGTTTGGGGCTTCAGGGTTTGGAGTGCAGGCTTTGGGGCTTTATGCGGTTCAGGGTTTAGGACGTGGGATTTGAATAGGTGTTCAGGTTGGGAGTCTGGGATGTGAAGGCTTAGGTGAGTGACGCGGATTACTCGTGCCATAGCTAGCCAAGACAACAGCAGGGTTCACGACCAAGATGGGGATGACAATTCTGACGAGGGCGTGCTGCTGCTGCTGATGATGACGATGGTCAGGATGAAAGCGAAAATGTGGATGTTGCAGCTGACGGTGATGTTGATGATGATGATGACGACGACGGTGATGATGCATAAGTTATAACACTGACAGTAGTGACAACTACCACAACCGTATTAATATCAACACGAACAAGAAAGCACCAGTAGTCGTCGTCGTAGAAGTAATCATAGATAAGAATAACTAACAACAGGAAGATGAAGATGCTGAGGACAGTGGCAGTGACGATAGCGTCAAAAACATGGTGTGGTTAATGGCGATGGCGACGTGACGAAGCTTATGGCGAGTGAGGTGAAATTGTGATGGCGGTGATGAGTACACCGCAGCGAAGGAAACGAAAAGGTCACCATGGTAAGGTTGGGGTCGCTGCTGGCGAGAATGATGAGCCGGTATGTGATGCGGTGTTCGTGATCATGGCAACAGCACACTTGATGCTGAGTACATGACAAGCCTATACTGGCGATGTATGGATTCTGACGATGGAGACAGCAAGGGCAACCGTGACAAGTAACAAACATGCAAAATACGGACGATGAAGACGGCGATCATGTCACGACTGGTAGTGAGTCGCAGCTCTGTTGATTAAGATGGGAAGTAGCCGGATCGTGAAGTTTCGGCGGCCCGCTCGAAACAAGATAACGAGTTGCCTCAAGATTTTCCGATGCAGCGGGAAACGTTTCTTGTTCTGATTTCGAGCTAAGCGTGGCCCACAACCCTAAACAGCCCATTCTCTCTCTCTCTCTCTCCCTCTGTCTATCTATCTGTAGTATATCTATATCTATACATATATATATATGTTTTTAAATATACACACTCTTTTCATACTAAAATGCATATATATATATATATACATATACATATACATACGTATGTGTATATAATTACATATATATATATATATACCCTGCAAGCCTTATAAACCTTTAAGCCCTTTCCCTGTCCACAAAGAGAAACCCCCCGCTCCTCGGAGATTCCCAAAACCCAAAACACTCCCTAAAACCCTAAACCCTAAAACCCTAAACCCTAAAACCCCAACCCTAAACCCAAAACCCTAAACCCTAAAACCCTAAACCCTAAAACCCCAACCCTAAACCCAAAACCTTAAAACCCTAAACCCTAAAACCCTAAACCCAAAAGCCCTAAAAGGCTCTCCCGAGACTTGAGGCACTGTGCGCACGAAGCGTGACTTGGAGCGGTTGCGAAACCAATCTTCGTCATCCCTTGAGCCGAAATGGTTAACGTGGCGACTGTTTCGCACGAGTTGCAATGTGTTTTGAATATTTACACGAAGGAATGGACGAGCGTTGCGACGCAGGTACTGGACAGGCCGGAGCAAGACAGCCAGCTTTACCGGAAGAAGACGGCGACAGACGGAGTGTGGCTTGCAGCTGCTGGTCGTTTTGGGGCTTTGATCCTCCAGGCGTTGTGGAACAAGAAGGTGCAGGAGAAGAAACCCGGGCATATGATCCCTGGCGTGATAGATGTGTCCTTGATCCCCAGTTTTTTGGATACAGCTCACGAGGAACTGAGGAGGAGGCCATCCTTCAAAGAATTCGTGCAGGAGCCGCATACTGGGGCTATCTGGCCGAAGAAGGGTCTGGAAGATGGCAGGCTGGGCATCGGCACTATACAGCTGCCTACCTTCTCCTGAAGGGCAGGCAGTTCTCGGATTCGCCGATAGGATTCCTGCAGACAGATCCGACGGAGTGGGATGCACTTGGCCCCTACGCCCGGGCCTTTATGACCTCACCGACAGTGCTCTTCGCCATTGGGGAGGAGACCGAGACACCCCCCCACGCCCCGTGAACAACATGGAAGAGATGAAGCCGCACTGGGGGAAGCACTACATCTTGTCCGTCGAGACGACATGGGAGATGACAGAGTGGGCGAACGTGCTGTTCCTGAAAAAAAAAACTTTGCCCACTGGAGCTTGGGAGTCCATGGAGACCAGGCTGCTTGGGCTGCCTGCGACAGCGTTCCGGTTTGCGTCAAAGAAGTACTACTACTGGCATGGACTGATGGCGTTAGTGGGGCGAGAGAACCAGACGGGCGACTGGAGGGAGCAGCACGACAGCACGAGGTTTTAGCCTTGATTGGGAACGAGAGGCGGGTGTACTGAGGTGCATCCTTCCTTTAGACATCGGGAGCGTGTTGCCATCGTCTGTGCCCCTAGCGTTCCTTGATTCTGCTATTCTTCTCGCGGTTGTACTCTATTTGCTTTTATATGTCACGGGTGGCAGGCGACTGCAGCCCATATGATATTTTTGCGACTCTCATGCGTCAGTTTTAGGGGGGGGGAGTCGAGATCGCGACAGCCTATCATGATCATTGTCACATCGTAAACCAGCTGAAGTCATCGCACATCAAAGACATTATTCTTGCGAGGGGCAACGGCCATTGCCTGCATTGCCTTCCTACGGGTGTGCTGGACGAAGACGACGACGATGTTGTGAGCTGTACGTCATACGCGGACCGATACACCCGCTGCACCATGCGTCACCTTGTGCTTGGGGATAGACCCAGATTCGTTGACGAGCGGATCTTTCTCCCGTTGTTCCACAGGTGTCGGCACGTTGTTGCAGCGGATCGTGCCAAGCCACGCGGACAACTGTCCAACATAGCCCTGACACATTCAGGGCTGAAGGACGATGGTCTGCTGGAAGGGGAGCACGGATACGACACGTTTGCTGCTCACTCTTTACGCGCTGGACTCGTGCCACCGAGTGGTGCGGGGGTTGAGGATGCAGGGTCAGATCGCTATTGTGTCACCGACCTCACCATGGATGAGTGTGAAAGGTTGTATGCCCAGTGGACTTCTGGCCTGGTGAGTTTGGAGGCTATCCAGGACATGCATGGTCCAGCAGTCCGTGAGTTCATCGAGTTGCAACGCATTGCAGAAGCCAGAGGGTTGGAGTTGCAGGTCTGGGAAGAGTTGTCGTGTTTCGCCTGGCCGTCACGGCCTTCCGTTAGCATGGACAGTAGTGCAGGCGGAAAAAGGTGCTGAAAAAAATCAATCCTAAACCCAAACCCTAAACCCTCAACCCTGAAACCCTAAAACCTTAAAACCCTAAAGCCAAAACCAGGCCCTAAGAGCTGCCCAAGAGAGCTCCGAGCTCCAGGCGATTCCCAGGTTTAGGGTTTCCAGGAGGCTTTGGGGTTCCATTAAAAGGATTTCTATAAGGGTTCCTAGAAGGAATGAAAAAGGGTTCTAAGGGGGTGTGGGGTTTAGGGTCATAGGTTTTGAGGTTTGGGGCTTGATATTTGGGGTTTAGGGTTTAAGGATTAGGGTTTAAGGCTAGGGTTTAAGGTTCGGGGTCCAATGCTGTTAAGGACAAGCCCTAGGGGATGTGACTCGTCGCAGGCCTCTTTTGCGATGCGATTGAAGCTGATCGATTTTTATTTTAGGGTCGAGTCTCTTTGGGGGCACTATTGATTCGGATTTATTTTATTTCAGTTTCCTATTGGCTGGGGTTGCTTCATAAGTGGTCCCTTCTAAGTTTATGGCTTGTTTTGGAGGTCCTTAATTAGTCACGGTCTACGTTATATATGGTACCTCTAGGCGAGTTGAGGGTTTGGAAGGGGGAGCGTTGAGGTGTCGGGTTGTCGGGTTGCGAGGTTTGGCTTCAGCCCACCAAATACATACGCTGCTGTTTTTTTGTTTTTTCCAGCGTTGCAGTTGCAATGCAGGACCGTTTGAATGGGGCGTTGCTATAATTTGAGCAGGGGTTGTTACGATATGTTTCGTCGGTTTAGGCAGGGGCCCTGAACCATCAGAATAATGGGCTCGTCGCCGGAAGCGAAGGATCTTCGCAGCTGCCCAAAATGTCAGAATGTCTGCCTGTTAAAATTCAAGTACCAACAAAACTGAGCTTTTAGCCAATTAATGTGCGAAAAGTCGCAAGCGCTCAGTAGATGTAATGCTCATAGTCTTGGAGTGTTTTCAGTTTTCAGTCCGGAGGGTTGGGGGCGTGGGGTGGAAAGCTCAGGTTGCATCATCGTGTTCCAGAGCCTTGCATTCACCCACCCGTAGCCCACGGCTGTGAACATGGAATGACCAAGCCGGCGACTTTACGCTTTACCTGCAGCAAGCAAACAAACGGAATGTAAAGCAAACAAAGCGAAGCTGAAGCTGCAAATCGAAGAAACATGCATTGATTCAGCCTTGAAGCCTCAACCTCCAGGTTCTATGAGTTCAAATTTGACTGTTGGAATGCAATAGGGAACCCCAATATAGAACCATAATTTACAGTAGACAGCAGGATCTTTATTAGAAGGACCCTTAAGCAGGGGCTCCGTGCTTTAAAAGAGCCCGAAGTTGATCAGGATGTTGGCGCTTACGCGCGAGTGTGTGCCAACGCAGAGCACGGCTCTCAAGCAAATTTCATTGGCACGTTGGCACCGAGCTGCGATAGCTTACTGTAATGTTTTGCGGTACTGTTCTAGCATCGCATACTATAGCTAATGATATTATGGAAAGATAAGTTTTACAGCAGCAGGACAAGAGCACCCTTTCCCTGCATGTAGTTTTACGCAAGAGCTGTGCATCAGCCGGCCACAACTCTCAGTAACTACGTTTAACTCAAGATCTGCAACTGCGCACACCGAGATTTAAAGGACATCAATACTGGGATAAATTCTTTGGGGACTTGAATATTTTGGAAAAGGGTTTTGGGGTATATGAGACTATATTACTAGATGCATTAAGGAACGCCAAGGAATGATGTTGGTACGTAGTGATCAGGCTCATATACTAAACCCTAAACCCTTATCGAGCGTTGATGGCAGCCCTTATGGGACCCATTAAAGGAATCCTATATCACGGGGAACAAGTTCTGAATCAGCACCATGAGAAAGCAGCTACCATTTCAGCTATGTTGGCCATGCGCATGTTTGTGTGTCCTGCTCCAGCTGGGTCATTGCGAGGCCGTTAGTTTGATCTGAAATTTGTTGAGGGTTTGACTTTGCAATCTACGGCAGTAACACATGCAAGAGTATTCGAGAACCAGTAAGTATGAAATCAACCTCACATCAATAGACACCTACATATAGCCACATCTGAATACACACCGGTATCAAACTTTCATTTGCTTATACATAAGCCTGGAGATGCATGTCTGTCACTCAACAAATCTTCTTACCACGGTAGTAATGTGCATCCCCCCAAAGTTGCAGTCTCGATCTCGGCCCGCTTCTGTGCATAGGAGTGCAGCCATGTCGCTTTTCCATAATTTGCTGCGCATCAAGCCGATCTACGAGGTGCCTCAAGGTTATCATCATCAGTGTTGTGTTCGTGTGATAAAAAACCGACTCTCATCAAATACTGCTTGTTTGCATGAGCATGGTGACATCCATCATCAGAACAATCATGACCGCTATGGTTGTCCTCATCCTTGTTGTCATGACCGACACCTGCACGAGCATCTTTTTTATCGGCAAAACCGCCGTTGCTGATCTACACCACTCACCAATCACGGCATCACCATCGTCGCCATCATTAGCTGTCGTGGCAAAGGTCGCATAACAAGCCCGTAGAACTTGGAGTAGAGGAAGTGGTGGTGGTTTCAGCAGCAACATCAGCAGCATCAGCACTACTGCAGATACTGCTGCTACTACTACTACCACCACCACTCCTGCTTCTGCCCTGCTCCTGCTACTACTGCTGGTGCTGGTGCTGCGGTGCTGGTGGTGCTGGTGGTGCTGGTTCTGAGGGTTCTGATGGTGCTGGTGGCAGCGGTGGTGGTAGTGGTTGTTGTTGGTGGTGGTGGTTTCGGCTTTGGTGGTGGTGTCGGTAGTGGTGCTGGTGCTTGTCTTGGTCTTGGCAGGTCTTGTTGTTGGTGGTGATGGTAGTGGTGGTGATGGTGATGGTGGCGGTGGTGGCGGCGGTCGTGGTCGTGCTGTGGTAGTGGTGTCCTGGTAATACGGATTTGTCTGGCAGAGACCGATTCAACAACGTTCCGAAATAAAATCTTATTTGACAAAGATATTGTTGGTGTAGTGTAACGGTGCAGCAAGTTGGTACGGTTGTGTGATAGAGATGCTGTACAAGAAGTTGATGCCCTAGGGAGAGCACCCGGAGTACTCCAGGAAGCCATCAATGGCCGCGGATTTTTCTTTGGTCCGTGCGACTTGCTGAAGCTCTTCAAGGGCGGCAAGCCGGCATCTCGCAAAGAGGACAGTGGCTGCCTCTTGTGCTAGCTGAAGCTGAGAGTTCTACGGGGGCGTGGCTGCAGGACTCTTCCTCGCTGCCCACGAGGTGGTGTGTCATCGATGATCGAGTTCCACGGCAGCATCAGTTCGTCGCAGGTGAAACAGATCATCATCAACCTTAGCCTGAAGTCTAGGCCCTGTTAGCCCTGGCACCTCAGAAGCCCGAAACACGGGGTCCCCTGCGTGCCCGCCTAGCTAAGATGACCCTGCAGCAGGTGATCGATTTGGACCTTCTTGCCAGCGGTGCGGGCGAGGAACATCCTGGTGGTCAGGCCCCTTTTGTTTGCCACACGGACATGTGTCCCGAATTCTTGCTCGACGTTTGACGATGTGCACTTTTTCCATTCGGAAGGCCGCGCTGAAACTGGCTGAGGGCCGTGACGCAACGATGCTCTTCAGGCAGGCTCCAAATTTTGTGGGCGTTTCCGATAGTTAGGGGTACCTTCTTTTGGGGTATAATAAGGATCCTATTATTTAGGGATTATATTAGGGTCCCCTATTTTCGGAAACCCCCCAATGCGAACTGCCCCATCCGAGATCTCTTTCGGGCTGGTTTAAGGACGCGGCACGACGACTGTGCAGGGGATTCTCCTTGTGAACAGTTTGTTTCAGTTTCCTCCGGACCGACACACCTGAACCACAGCAATGGGAATCACAATGCTGCTGCTGTCATTACCAGCCTCATCTTCATCATCAACAGCATCGCCATCATCGTCATCCTCCTCATCGTCATCATCCTCATCTTCATCGTCTTCGTCATCATCATCATCATCATCATGTTTCTTCTGCCGCTTCTTCAGGTCGACGCATGCTCTGGCACGCAAGGAGCCGAGGGAGAATGGTTTCGTTATCAAGCCTTGGGTTTCGGGTTCAGTCGAAGATGGTCCGGACTCTGGAAGAGACATCACACCAGGGTGTCAACCTGTTAGAACGTAACCAGTTGAAGTTTGAGGATCCGTGTCTCTTGAGCTGGATGTGCCAGTGTATAGTAAAGGCCCCGAATGAAGGCGCCGAATTATTGCGAGTGTAAGTCCTTATACGATCGTGGTACTATAAATGGAGACTACGGGGGAGTGTCAAGCCCTCTCGCTAACACAGCTCCCCGGACTGCCTTCTGCTCAGGAGATGCTGGCGTACTGGCTGAAGAGATGCACAGCTGCCCTTCTGAATGGCAATGCATCTTTTTTTTGTTGTGCATTTCCTTCTAAACCCTAAACCCCAATCCCCAAAGCCTTTCTTTGTCTTGCTTCGTCTTTGTGCAACTGCTGTAGTTAGCATGAGTGGTACTGCATTTGCTTGCGGTGTGCGTTCGGCCCATGACTTTGGCTTCGGTTCTGCGTGGATTCCCGTGATTTCGGCTAACGAGTCTACCCATAGGCCCCATAGTAGTTCCTTTATGGGATTACCTTATAGGATTCTAAATATGAACCCCCAAAAGGAACTACTGTGGGGCCTATGGGTAGAGTCTAGAGTTTAGGGTTTAAGGCAGTCTAGGCTTTGTACGGACTGCTACCTGAAGCAGCATCTGCAGACGTAGTTCGGTCAACGCTTCTGGAAGCTCGTTTCAGCAGACCGTTGCGAACTCCAGATTCCAGACTAGACCTGTCCAGAGCTCGCTGGAAACCCGAGAGGAGAAGATTCCAAATCATAAACAGAGCGGGTATTGCAGAATCCGTGCATGCTTCCTGCAAGTGTTCAAGCGACTCCGATTTTGTGCATGTGGATTCCAAAACGCCCTAACTCCCCCGAGGAACTTACTCGTACTACGGCTGATGCCCTAAATCCTGCATGACTTTCACCCGCCACGCCGTATGTTTGAATAACATGTGTGTGTATGCATAAATATATATATATATGATTATATGCATACAAATTTGTATCATACAGCCCCCCAACCCCGAACAGCCCTAACGCCTCAATCTCAGGCCCCTTCAAAAGCCTTACACTGCAACTTCGAAGCCTCACCCCCCCACACCCTGAAGCCTTGATCCTAAGAAGGAGCCCAAACCACCCAAACCTTGCTTCTCTTTTTCTAAATCTTTGTTTACTTATTAAGGGAGCCCAAAACACCCCAAACCCCAAAACCCCTAACCCCTAAACCAAAGAAGCACCCCAACGCCCTAAATAACCCTAAACTAAACCCCTCACGCCCTAAACCCCTATATAAAACCTAGACCCCTAAACCCAAAGCACCCCACTGCCCTAAATAACCCTAAACTAAACCCCTAAGCCCTAAACCCCTAAAACCCAGACCCCTAAACCCAAAGCACCCCAAAGCCCTAAATAACCCTAAACTAAACCCCTCACACCCTAAACCCCTAAAACCCAGACCCCTAAACCCA
>BGNK01000767.1:178592-199071 GCA_003297005.1 Symbiodinium sp. clade A Y106 | reverse complement strand
GTAGTAGTAGTAGTAGTAGCAGCAGTAGTCGTAATAGTAAGCACTCCGGCTCAGCTGTGTCCCAGCAGCGGGACTCGTATTTTTGGATGTGGTAGCATCTATGCCATGGAGCGGCTCCGAAACGCGATGACCACATTCCTAGTGCAGCTAGCCACGCTAGCGCTACTGTCGACGCTCGCCAGCTGGGAGCCTCTAGGCCCCAACAAACGGCGCACGGGTCTAACAACTGCCTGCGCCCCTGGCCTGCCAACGCGTCAGTCTCTGTGCCCGACAGCCATACCAGCACAGACTCCTGTGACTAGAGAACAGCTACTTCTGCCCTCGTACCACTGTCTGTGGGCACGGGGCGCCAACCCCGTTGCAAGCGCATGTCTACCAGCAGCCAGGAGTTGGCGCCGCAACTGGCGCAAGCAAGACATGGATACCACCCACATTCGTCCTGGGTGGGCGCCGTCAGGCCGCCCCATTGAGCGAACAGCGCCGCACCTCCTTATAGACAGGCGGCCCGGTCCCAAGTCCGGGGTGGGATGCCGACTGACGACTCTATTTGACTCTATTTACATTACTACATTGTCAGGTGTCCCGCAGTGTGAGGGTTCCAGCTCTTTCCGTTGGAGCTGGGGAAGGCAACTCTCTTGCCTATCAGCGACGACTTCAGGTGCCGAAGCTAAACGAAATTCAGGTCACAGATGGGAAGCAGGAACCTACTCACAAGTGGAATCGATATGTCAAGAGATCTTTTAAGCGAGCTTGCAATAAAGCTGCTCGACATGGACAAGCTCAACCCTTGTACCTGTGTACCTTTCGTTTCCTTCAGATACCCGAGGAGTGTTTAGCTGCAGATCATCGCGGTTTTGCCTTGTCCCGAATGCTGACCGAATGCTGGCGGCGGCAACCTACCCCATCCTTGGATGGGATGGCCCGCACCGGGCCCCAGCCCCACGTATGCTTCGAGATGTGGTTTGGATGTNACCGAATGCTGGCGGCGGCAACCTACCCCATCCTTGGATGGGATGGCCCGCACCGGGCCCCAGCCCCACGTATGCTTCGAGATGTGGTTTGGATGTACGTCCTTCCAGCTCACAGCTAGCATGTGCAAGAATGTGTTCTGGCGATGCTCTGCGGCCAGACCTCCCTTGGGTACTGAAAGACAACAATCGCAGTATACACGGTTCTCAGTGTGCCCTCCTCCACAGTTCGCAGGACTACACCTTTGTAGAGCGAAAAACGTCCTGGCTTTGGACTTTAATCAGATTTTGCACTCTATTGATTGTGTGAATGGGTGCACTGTTGGTCTCCCTGGCGACCATCATTTTGGCTAACACCCAGTACAGCGGGGTGTCAGCAGGACAATGTGCCAATGTGCCTGCTGGTGGTGGTCTACACGCCCAAAGCGTGTGTGCCAGTGGGGTCTCGGCCGCAGCTACTTCTTGCTTGAAGTTTTTGCACCATCCTCTTGACAAGTCGAGTAGGTCGCAAGTTTGCAGCTATTCGTAGCGGGACTTGCCCATGTGGTTCTAGTGCTCTTGAAGCACCGGTGCAATGCACTGCCATGTACCTGACGCCAAGCTGAGCTACCGGCTGCGATTGGAATGAATAGTCGTAATAGTAAGAATCGTGGTAGTAGGAGTAGAAGTAGTAGTAGCAGTAGTAGTAGTAGTAGTAGTAGTAGTAGTAGNTGACGCCAAGCTGAGCTACCGGCTGCGATTGGAATGAATAGTCGTAATAGTAAGAATCGTGGTAGTAGGAGTAGAAGTAGTAGTAGCAGTAGTAGTAGTAGTAGTAGTAGTAGTAGTAGCAGTAGTAGTTCTAGCAGTACTAGTAATAGTAGTAGTAGTAGTAGGAGTGGTACTAAGAGGAGTAGTAACATTAGTAGTAGTACTAGTAGTAGTAGGAGTAGTAGGAGTTGGAGAAGGAGTAGGGGTAGGAGTAGGAGTAGGAGTANTAGTAGTAGTAGTAGTAGGAGTGGTACTAAGAGGAGTAGTAACATTAGTAGTAGTACTAGTAGTAGTAGGAGTAGTAGGAGTTGGAGAAGGAGTAGGGGTAGGAGTAGGAGTAGGAGTAGGAGTGGGAGTGGGAGTAGGAGTAGGAGTAGGAGTCGCTGTAGCTGTAGCTGTAGCTACTAGTACTAGTACTAGTACTAGTACTAGTACTAGTACTAGTACTAGTGCTAGTACTAGTGCTAGTACTAGTGCTAGGCCTACTCAAAGCTCAAAATCGTCCTATCTTAGCGAGATAACCACGTTCTACGGAAGCCTGCCCAAACCCCTAAATCGTCCTATCTTAGCGAGATACGTACGTTTTCCTCTGTGGAGNAGGCCTACTCAAAGCTCAAAATCGTCCTATCTTAGCGAGATAACCACGTTCTACGGAAGCCTGCCCAAACCCCTAAATCGTCCTATCTTAGCGAGATACGTACGTTTTCCTCTGTGGAGGCCTGCCCAAACCCCTAAATCGTCCTATCTTAGCGAGACAAGCACGTTTGTTTCTATAGAGACCTGCTCAAACGCCTAAATCCTCCCAAGCTAAAAGAGCTTAATTAAAGAAATTATTTTCCTAGACCCTCGTTCTAGGAACCCGATTTCTTATCAAATTCCTCGACCATAGGTTGGAGGGAAGAGTCTTCGAAATGAAAAATTTTTAGTCTTAGTAGTCTTAGTAATTATTCCCCACCCTCGGTGTGGGGTTGATAGATTTTAAAGTCAGCTATTACTCCTCGCCCGCTGAGACTACATCCTGGAGTGCCCAACCTCACAGACTACCGTGAGACTCCCTGGAGTGCCCAATCCCAACAGACTACCGTAAGACTCCCTGGAGTGCCCAATCCCAACAGACTACCGTGAGACTCCCTGGAGTGTTCAACCCCACAGACTACCGTGAGATTCCCTGGAATGCCCAACTTCACAGACTACCGTGAGACTGCCCGGAGTGCCCAACTTCACAGACTTTCGTGAGTGCCCAACCCCACAGACTACCGTGAGACTACATGGAGTGCCCAAGCCCACAGACTACCATGAGACTACCTGGTAGATTTCGAGATTTGTTTGTTTTAAATTTCGATAAATAGTTCTAGGTGTTCTTAAAACTCTCGCATTGAATTAATATTACACCATTATTTTGTTATGACTATATTATTATTATTGCACTACTACTACCTGCTATACTATTGTTGTACTATATTTCTATTACGATTAAATTAGTATTGTTTATGGTATTACTATATTATTATTATATAGTACTAAGTCTCAGACTTGGTCGATTGTGGAGGGGAGGGGAATGTAGAGTTGAGAGAAAAAACTACAAAATCAACATTTTGAGAATTGATAGTTATCTTGATGTGATCGAGGTTTGGAATCGAGCTTTTGGCGATGCCGACCCGGATCCAATCCCTGGGATCATAGATACTTCTATGATACTAGACTATTCAAGCTAGGATTTTTAGTCCGGGAGGAGGGAGGGAGAGTGAGGTCTTCTGGATGATGCTGTCCTCCGCGTACACGCATGTCGGCTGAAAGCGCGGATGTGTTACGCCGATATCTTGAAACGAAGGTTGGGCTAGCGATATGAATTACAAGGCTCCGTCCAGGAGATCTGTCGTCAACCTAAGAAGAGCTTTAGCCATGTAGCTTCTGGCGACTGTTCGTTCGAGAACCTGCAAACCGACGTGCACTGAGGCCAGCCTTGAAACTCAGGAGCTCCTCAGCATTGCATCCGGCATCGGGCACATGGTTGCGGACCGGCTCTTAGAACTGGGAGATTCGACATTCATTCATTCATTCATTCACGGCAGGTCTCTCAGTCAGCGTTGACTAATGCGTGAGCAGGAGGCATCCTACGGCCTCAGTATATACTCAAACTCGTTGCCTTTGAGCGGCAAGTCTTGCAAACAGCTGAACCTGTCTGCGCACGACCTGTCTGGCGACACGCATCTCAGAAGCTGCCAGATCTGCCCCCGCTCTNTGCCTTTGAGCGGCAAGTCTTGCAAACAGCTGAACCTGTCTGCGCACGACCTGTCTGGCGACACGCATCTCAGAAGCTGCCAGATCTGCCCCCGCTCTAGTCTCAGAGCGCCCTGTACTAATCTAATTACTGCATACTTCTGGTGCGTCGCACCCACGAACAAACTCAGAGGCCTATTCCCTCTAGCTCACTCAGTAGGCCAACGTTGAGAGACCGAGGGGGTGAGAAGCCACCATCGGGAGCGAAGTACTTAGCGCCCCTGTTGACGAAACACTTGGTGAGAGCAGCTAGCACTGGCTCCAAGGAGGAATGCACAGGGAGATTCGACATATTGACATGCATTGGGAAAGGAAACGGCTTGGCTAATATGCCGACTGCAGGTTCTGCAAGCCAACGGCCTGCAGTGTGTAAACTTTCATGTCAGGTTGCCAGTTGCACCACCGAGTCTTCTTGAAAAGCCTGTGTGACAGTGCTGAAAACTCGACCTTGTCAAGTCGTACTTCCGCCAGCACCATGACACTACCCACATGGAACATTGGCATGCAGCTAGAGAGCCACGGCGGCAAAGTAGGTCACTACAGCATGCGATTCCAAACTGCGATCTTCAACCCTGGTCAACCCTGGAACCAACCGAACCTCCCTCATCCCACTTCAAATCCCGACTCGCTAACTTCTCTACACCGATCCTTCCCTAGGGATCCAGTTACCTGAATAGTTAGTTGCTAACCTTCTAATATGTCACCCACCATAAACCCTAACCCCCCCCATGGAGTCAATCAGTATGTGAGGTAACTGGAGCCCAAGCGCTTCGTTTCGTTTTGTTTCCGCGCCTCTTCCATCGAAAGAGCATTCGAAGTTTCAGCAGGAGACCCCCGCTCAAGTGGCGAGGTTCCCTCGATCTTACGCCGTGCGAGCGGTCGGTGGCAATCTGCTTCTTCGATCCACGGACACATCTTAGGTCTTTTGATCTCAATTGTCTGGGCATTAGATCTGTTGGATTGTTAGATTTTGCTGCAAGTGTTTCAGATCCAATGCTTCAGCATGCAGGAGCATGCGCAAAAGGGGTTTGATGAACAGACTGGCGTGTGGCATGGGGACGCCGAAATTGGCAAGCTTGTGGTGCTCGTACCGACTTGTAATTTTTCAACCGAACGGACAAACCCTAAATCCTGCTCTCTAGCACAAGCCGCAAACCCTACACCTTAACCCTACGCCGTAAACCCTAAACCCGTGACTACAGAAGCTTGGTCCCCAAATGATGTCCGATACGGAAGCTGGAGACCCTGAATTCTGAAGCCAGCTTTTCCGAACTCCACAAAATTCTTTAAGGCGACAACCCAAAACTTTCAGGATCTTCAGTTCTTCAACTTTACAAGACCTTGGCTGACTGCTGAACCCCTCCTAAAAGTGAAGCTTTTGGCTTACTTATTTTTGTTCATATCGCAAACCCAAAAGCTAAAGTCCTAAGAGCCAACCAGAAGAACGCCAATGGACTTTCATTGCGGGAGCTGTTGAGGTGGGGATCTTGGCTCAGCTATAGGATGGGACTCCATGCTGCAGTGGCACAGGGTGAATCCCTGCAGATATAGAGGCTTTGAGATTCCCCGTTTCTGTGTTTTTTGAAGTTTCTTGCGGTCTCTACTCCTGTCCACAGTTGCCTCCAGCGGCTTCGCAGGCAAAACTGATGGTTCTGCGCTGCCCAAATTCGGCAGCAGCAGATTTGCCCTTTGGGCATTTAAGCTTCAAATGATTACCACCGGCAGGCGTCTCAAAACAGCAGTGGGGTGCATGTGTCATGCGCTCTTGTGACGCTCATGATCCGCACCGAGCTCGGAGTAACATACAAGCCATATCAATACTCGTGCCACGAGAGTCGTACCTTGTAACCTAGAAATGCTACAGTAAGATTGCCACTTCATGATGCTCTCAGCAGACTTCGTTAACCGCGGAGAGCTAACAAAAAGCCAATACGAAGAACAGCGTCAAAGAACACATTCAATCTTTCTCTACACCTGACATTCGACACCTTCGTTATACAAACACACACACACNGACTTCGTTAACCGCGGAGAGCTAACAAAAAGCCAATACGAAGAACAGCGTCAAAGAACACATTCAATCTTTCTCTACACCTGACATTCGACACCTTCGTTATACAAACACACACACACACTCTCTCTCTCTCTCTGTGATAGGTATATATATATATATGTGTGTATATATATATATGTACGAGTAAGAACGAAAACAGAAAGGCCTTTGCAGCCACACACTCTAATTACCGTAGGGGCCTTCTTCTTCTGGGCTGGGCATCAAGTCCGAAGGACGTGCCCATNTATATATATATATGTACGAGTAAGAACGAAAACAGAAAGGCCTTTGCAGCCACACACTCTAATTACCGTAGGGGCCTTCTTCTTCTGGGCTGGGCATCAAGTCCGAAGGACGTGCCCATGGCTATGTGATCATAGTATACTATCCCTCAACGCCCTATTATAATTATTAAGGCCCCGAAATCGTAGACCCCTTTAAAGGAACCCTTGAAGGAACCCTATTCTAATTATTAAGGCCCCTACGTTAATTTACAAGCCTTGCCTCAAAGATTCGTCAACTCTGCGAGCTATCACGAAATCGATTTTCTGAACCTGAGGATGCTTTGGGCCATAGGGTTTAGGGGTTTAGGNTAAGGCCCCTACGTTAATTTACAAGCCTTGCCTCAAAGATTCGTCAACTCTGCGAGCTATCACGAAATCGATTTTCTGAACCTGAGGATGCTTTGGGCCATAGGGTTTAGGGGTTTAGGTTTTAGGGTTTAGGGGTTTAGGGGTTTGGGTTTTAGGGTTTAGGGCAACATGCTTCAACCGGAGACAGACAAGCCTTCAAGGGTTCGTGTATTGATGTTGGGNGGGTTTAGGGGTTTAGGTTTTAGGGTTTAGGGGTTTAGGGGTTTGGGTTTTAGGGTTTAGGGCAACATGCTTCAACCGGAGACAGACAAGCCTTCAAGGGTTCGTGTATTGATGTTGGGCTGCATCATGGATCAAACAGGAACTACTCTGTCTTATTCACGTTCAGAGACTTGAGCCCCAACCTCTTGAAGGAAACCTAAACCCTTCCTTAAAGGAACCGCAAAACGGGACTCTTAAGGGCCTTAAGGGAACCCCAAGCCCCTCAACCGCTTAGAGGCTTCAAGGCGCTGCACGGGGCAGGAAGGGTTTAGGGTTTAGGGTTTAGGGTCCCAACCTCCGAAGCTCTGGCCACTGACGTCAGGGCTACACACTCGGCCGATGCTCATTGAACATTTACCTGTTTCCCGAAGGGTCTGAGTATCAGTTGATATGGTAGATACTCTGCGCCCTAATACCATCTTGATACTCACCCTACACCCGAAACCCTATTATGAGGACCCCCAGAAGCTTAATATCTGATACTCAGGCCCGATGGGATTGGCCTGGAAATTCGGCCAGCTGCGGAGCACTTCGAAGTGCGGCGGTAGGACTATTTTTAGGACTCTTTCTTCGAGGCGAGTCTCTCAAGTCATGAGGGCTTAAGGCTTATGGGCAATGGGTACAAGGCTTAGGGCCAGTTTAGGGTTTGGGTTTAAGGCTTAGATTAGGCTTTATGGCTAAAAATGCGATTTTAGGGGCTGCAGTATAGCATGGCAGGCTAGGAGATCGACCTAGGGCTGGAGCTACGCAGAGGGCGCAGCTCACATGGAGGTGGCATGCACCAGCCGAGCATTTCGCCACATCGCCTTGTCCTCAACAGAATGCTAAACCCTAAACCTTAAACCCTAAACCCTGGGTGTTTAGGGCATTTTAGGGGCTTACGTGATGCTTTCAGACCTTCAAGACCCACGGCAATGATTCCAGAGTGGTCCGAGTGCAAATGCGAGCAATTAATAGAGGGGCTAATAATTAGAATAGGGTTTGGGCCCATTATACTCTACTTATAATCAGGAACCCCAAAAATTGTACTGGTAATTATTTAGTCCGCTACAGTACCTCGGCCAACCGACTTCTAGAATAGGATTGCAGGCACTTGTGCCCTCGTGCAGGACCTCTCTCAAGCAATTCCCTTACGTACTACCCCAATAGCCCACGGAAATAAAAGGTTGAACTTTCCGATTCCTACTCAACTATAAGAACCCAAGAAGTTTAAACCTTAGGTAAACCCTAAACCCTGAACCCTAAACCCTAAACCTGCAGCCTCGAATAGCCCCGGCCCTCCTCGAGCCCTTGATCTAAAGCCCTGGATCTCAAAATTCTAAACACTCAAATCTCTGACTCCTCCACCTTTCCACTCCACAAGGGAGAAGAGTCAAATTTAGGATTCCGGTGATGGAGCGTTTTTTGCGGATGTGGAGCTTCGGGGTGTCAAGGTTTCTGCATGAAATGGCTTTCGTCGGTGAAAGCAAGTCTTGCCCCTCCTTTTCGCAGAAGGAGAAGCACTGAGGACCGGCGCTCTGGGTGCCTTTCCGTGCAGAGCACAAATTTCGGGTATGTTTTCCAGGGATCTCCATTGGTTAATTAAGGCTAAGTACTATAGGGGCCTTAATAATTAAAATAGGATTTTGGGGCCTATTATACTCCACCAAATTAGTATAATCAGCAATTCTTGAGGCCCCTATTAGATCCCTTATAGACCCCTTTAAAGGGAACCCTATTCTAAGTATTAAGGCCCTGCAGTAAGGCTTCAGGGTCTTGAGGTCCATGCGAAGGCCTCGCTGGTGGAACTATGGAGCACTGGCAAGATTGAGGATTCATCTTAGGGTTTAGGGTTATAGGGTTATAGGATTTAGGGTTATAGGGTTGAGGGTTATAGGGTTCAGGGTTTAGGGTTGAGGGTTATAGGCTTTAGGGTTTAGGGTTTAGGGGTCTGGGGCAATCTTACGAGCACCACCAGAAGAGGTCTCATACCATCGACTGTAGTATTTCTTTTGCTGTTGCTACTATTGCTAATCAAGCTCTGCCGGCGGCCTTCTTCGTCCATGCCACATCAACGGTTGAGGCTGAGAGTTTAGGGTTCAAGCTTTAAGGGTTCGGGGTCTGGGTTTTGTGTGCAAGTTGGCGACCCCCAACCTGCCCCCCCCCCCCCCCCCCCCCGCCCCCTTTGAGGCCCCATGTCTGCGGGGGGAGCCCCCCGGCGTTCCTCTCCGCTCATGCGGACCCCTCTCCCCCGTGGCGCCAACTCACCTCATCCCCGCCCGCGCGTTGGCCGCNCCCCCCCCCCCCCCCCCCCCCCCCCCCCACCTGCGTCGCCATTGGAGTCCCCATTGCTGGCGTGGGATACCTCGGCGTTTCCTTTGCCGGCAGTGGCACCCTCGGCCTTAGTGCTCCAAGATGACGACTTCCAGAGGGGCGATTTCTCGGACATCCAGTCCACATAGGACGAATGATAAACTATGTCTATTCGCTCTCCTTCCGGAGGACTGAAACATCTTGTCTTGTAGCTTGGAGATTCGTGGTCTGAGCTTGTCTTGTTGCAAGCAGCTAGGACTCAGTTCTGGGCTCGGACTTCGGTGTTGAAGTGGCCCAGGTTGGTGTACAATAGTACGACAGAATCTCCAGAGTTCCACTAAACCCTAAACTGAACCCTAAACCCCTATACTCTAAACCCTAGACCCCTGTACTCTAAACCCTAAACCCTAAACCCTGAACTGAACCCCAACCTTACTGCTGAAGCCGAGGCAAGCCTTGCAGCTTAGCGTTCAGAAGTAGAGCCCCTTTGGGTTTATGTCTGACTGCTTTGGGTTTTTGGGCACACCGAATAGTTGAATCTTATATCCTACATGGAGGTTTCCGAAAACAGGGGACCCCAATATGTTACCCTAAATAGTAGGGTCCTTAGTATAAGGACCCCGAAATAAGGTACCGCTAAGTTTTGGGAAACTCCTACATTGCCAAAGGACCAACTGTGCCTGGCAGGGTGGAGCTCTGCTTAGCTTAGGCCGGTGCATCCACGGACATTCTGTCACTGTTGGGCATGAAGTCTTTGCTATGAACTGAAGATTTGGAGGTTCATGGGTTTAGGGTTTCGGGTATAGGGTGGATGGTGGCACCCTCCCCTCAAGTGGGCAGAATTGAAGCAGCCGGCGCTCTGCGACAGCAGCGTCAAGCGCCCCAGCTCCTGTGTCTGCTTGCAGGAACATAATAGCCTAATATAGGGGCCTTTATAATTAGAATAAGGTTTTGGGGCCCATTATATTATAATTAGAATAAGGAATCACCAAAATAACATAGGTAATTATTAAGACCCCTGCAGTATGTGGTCGGAGTAGGGTAAGGTCCCTGTGCTCAGCCAGAGTGGTGGAAACTGGAGTGTTCAGGGGCTCTTCGACATGCCATACCACGTACAGCAACATCAACAAGCTGGAACAAGTGCTTCACATGGCAATTGCTCGGATTCCAAGTCAGGGCATGGGGATAATGCTGTTGTCTTTTCTGCAATAACATCCAAAGTCTTGCTCAAATCGGAAAGCCAGCTATCTGTCCATCTCTATCCCTGCTTACCTATGTACCCACCTATCCAGCTGTCTATTCAACTGTCTGCTTATCTGTCTACCTATCTGTCTATCTATCTCACTATCCTCTCTATCTCTCTATCTATTTGTCTATCTGTCTGTCTGTACGTCCGTCCGTTCGTCTGTATCTCTGTCTACTGTCTACCTATCTTCTCGATCTATATATACCTATCTACTACCTGTCTTTCCACATGTCTGTCTATTTGCCCAGCTTTCTGTCTCTCTGTCTCTCTCTCTCTCTCTCTATCTGTCTCTCTCTCTCTCTACGTTACATATGTATGTACATATATATATATATATCTCTCTCTCTCTCTCTCTAATTACCCTTATCTGGCAATTTATCCATCTATCTGTTTATCTACCTGGAAACTAGATGTTAGCCTGTAAAATAAGGAACCTCTCAGTGTGAAAGGACAAACTGCAAGGTTTTCGAGTCCTTGTCGTGTTCCGTGAAGGAGAAGAACTGTGTCCCTGTGCTGGCCGTCCCGCTGGCGCCTTGGGAGTTCCAACCGCTGTGATGCCATTGCCTGATGCAGCCTCATGCTACTAATGTAGGAACCTGACTAAGCAACCTTGGGCTTTTTTTGGAGTTCCTTGTATGAATCATACTATTTTTGGGGTTATAGGCCCAGTGTTTCTTAATCATGTTCCTACATCACACCCAAAAAATGTGTTTAGATTTGTAGACACATACACGCATACCTAACTAACACCGTGTATCACAGTATACCACCCCCCAACTCCGACATGCTACCGATTGCAGCCATCCACATCTAGCGCGGCGGGAATGCGCACTGGTCCTCTGCCCAACTGAAACGTGACCTTTGGGAATGCTATGGACATCCCTGTGCCGAGCTCTTGTGGCGGAAGGCCCGCAGTTGCCAAGTTCAGGCTCAGAGGTCCGGATTCCAAGAAGAATTGCAGTACATCCTTTCAACCCCCAGCGTTCCGAAGCCCTGCCTTCATCAACTTTGCCTGCGGCCGCTCGCTCTCGTGCGTGGATCTGTGCCTGGAGGCTGGAAGGCTGAATGCTCGTGGGTTGTCGAATTTGGGGTCGTATGGTCCTGGTACTGATCAAATTACTAGAATCAAAACAACGCTGCCACGTGCGCAGTCGGAAGACATGCGAACAGATGTGCCCTTCATCCTGGAAAAGACTCTGAACAAGCCGACGTGGAAACTCTGCACCAACTCATCTACGCGCAGGGGATTTCGGCAAGCCAAATAGTGGCGCCCTCATCATTAGAAACAGGACGCCTGTTTAGTATAACTGTAGTAAGGAATCCCCAGAAATAATGTTGGTAATTATTTAGGCTTCCACCTTAAATTTGCAATATGCAGCCCTCCGGTGAAGCAGATCGTCCTTCTCATTTTCCGCGAAGGAAAAGAACTGTGTCCCGGTGCTCGAGGTCCCACAAGCTCCTCCAAAGCTAGGAGCTGACATAGGGGCCTTAATAATTAGAATAGGGTTCCTTAAAGGGTTCCTTTAAAGGGGTCTATGACATAGGGGCATCAATAATTAGAACAGGGTTTTGGAGTACATTAAACTATAACCATATTAAGGAACCCCCACAACAGTATTGGTAATTATTTAGGCCCCTATATTAGAGAGCCGTGGCAAGTGGGCCTACTGTAGGCTTTAGGCTACTTGCCACTCGGGCTTGCAATGTGATCTGCAGTCAGGTAGCTCGCAGCTTTTCTCAATCCAGCCCTACACCCGACAGAATAGCTTTCCCAGCCTGCAGATTTGGGACATCGTGCCATACCTTAAAGCCCATGTACCCAAATAGTATAATTATATACTTTGGGCCCAATGTACCTATATAGGGAGTACTTTAAGGCCAATGTATATACTATATGGGTACATGGACCCTTCGGGATATTCAAGTTTATGGTATCGGTGCCTGCGCGGCTCTACCAGACGGTCCTTCGTCACCAACACTTGCAGCTGCTCGCTCCCGTGCGTGGGCTGCCTGCGAGGCTTCGAGATCGCAAGAAGTAATCTTAATTGGGGTTATGGTACCTCAAAGTCTATGAAATAATTACTCACTAAGCTGGGTTCTTGTTAAGTAGTTTAATTCAAGGTACCATAATATGGATCTGTACTACATAAAATCGTTTCCTTATTATGGTAACTTACAAGCAATGCCTTAACAAGATCCCAGATAGTCATGCTGTTTGTACGACGGTGCGAGTAACTTGTTTGGCAAGTGTGTGTGTGATACTGGTACTCTCAACACACCGGGCTGAGACGCAGCCGGCCCGCTGACAGGAGAGACAGATTTGAGCGTGCCTTCGTGTGTGCATGTGTGAATGTGTGTATGTGTAGGTGTGTGTGTGTGTCTACATATTTATGTCTATGCGTATATCTCTATGTGTGGGTGTGTGGGTCTGTATGATCTTTACGTATGCTTATGACTGCAGATGGGAGTTTCCGAAAATACGGGACTCTAATATAGTACCCTACATAGTAGGATCCTTATTATAAGGACTTCAAAATAAGGTATCCCCCATTTTCGGAATCTCCCAGATTGGCGTGGCCTTGTCATTTTCCGCGACGGAGAAGACCTGTGTTCCAGTACTCGACGTCCCGCAGGCTCCTGTGCAGCAGGAAGGGGTTCACAGTTTAGGATTGCTCGGAGGGTAGGGGGACTTAATAAGTAGTTATTTTAATATAGAGTTATAAGTACCATAACCCCAATTAGGATCCCACTTAGGGTACTTATAACTCTGCTCATTACCTACCTACTAAGTCCTCCGACCCTCCAAGTGGGGTCTGCAGCGGCCTTTTCGGACGTGCCTGGATGCAAGCCCTGGTGACCGAAACCCGAAGCGCAGGAAAGCTCTGACGGGGCCTTCGGGGTTTCGGGGTTTAGGGTTTAGGGGTTTAGGGTTTTAGGGGTTTAGTGTTTAGGGTTTAGGGGGGGGGGGGGGGCGCAAGCCTGAGACACCTTGATTAAGCAAGCTTTGCGACTGCCACTCTAAAAACCAGAAACCCGCAACGATATCAAGGCCGAAATATAGCTCCTAAAACCTTACGTATTTTCCAAACCCCAACCAAGATGGAAGCCGTCAGCCCCTAAACCCCAACAAAGCCCTAGATAAAAAAAATCTGAAACCTGAAACACCAACAAAACCCCAAAACCCTGAACCGGACGCGTGAGCTCATCTCGCATATCTTGTATATTATAGTATCTTTGGTAGCCCCTTAATGCCCCTTAGTAGTAAGGGTTTACTGAACCGTACCTGTTGGTTTCTTTTCGCAAACAAAAAAAGGCTTAAGCCCTGTTCTTAACCTTAAAACCCCAAACCCTGAACTCTAAANTGGGGTTTAGGGTTCTGGGTTAGGGCTTAGGGCTGATAGGTTTTAGGGTTTCAACTAGGGCTTTATGTTTAGGGCTTGGGGTCTAGCGTTGTATCACTGAGGCATGGGGATGCAGGAAGCTTGTGATAGATTCCTTTAGCGCAATCGACATGATGAACATGCATATGATAAACACAGTGTTCTACTACGTCATCATCACATCTGCTCGATGCGTTTATTCGGGCAGCTTCAGAGCCACTAGGTCACTAGGCTAGCAGCTATGCTTACTTGCAGACCTTTTGGCCAATAGCGGATCAACTGACCGTGGGAACGCAGCGTCGCCATCCAGCATCCGTTCAGGAATCTCCAGGCACGAACACTCTCGTAGCCGTCATCAGAGGTTCCACCTCATCTGCCTGGCAGGAGTTGAATTTTCCAGTCGTGCTTGTACAGCATGCTTGCAGCAGTAGGATCTGCAAAGACAGTTCTGTTAGGACTTTGCATGTGCCGGTGTCAGCTTACGGCCACAAGCCTAAAACCTAAACCCTAAATCCTAAACCCTCTAACTTGAGACCCTACACCCTACAGTAGAAGCCAGAAAGTTGGAACATCATTATCCTCATGCTGTTAAGTTTAAGGTCGAGTATTGGGAATCCAAGCACTAGTCATCCTTGATCCATGTTCCAACTCTCGAGCTTTCTAGAAGCCTAGGTTCTAAGGTTTAGAATCTAGGGCGTAGGGTTTCGGGTTTTAAAAATTTAGGGTTCTGGGCTTTAGGATTTGGGGTTGGGGTTTAGGGTTTACGGGTCTGGGTGTTAGGATTTAGGGTTCTGGGTTTAGGGTTTAGGGTTCTGGGTTTTAGGATTTGGGGTTTGGGGTTGCGGATTTCGTAGCACATCCAATTGTCCGAATGGCCTTTTTTTAATCGCTCGACTGCCCCTTGAATAGCCGACGAAGGACACACTCATTGGCACCCCGTTGTCATACCCATAAATTGGAAGCCTAAATAGGTACCAGTACTATTAGTCGTTTGGGCTCCATAATATAAGTCCACGATAACATACCACCCGAATCCTTGCGTTAGGAATCTAGGCTGCGCAATGAAACCTTATAGTAACCCTTGTCGAACCCTCAGAGGAGCCAACAGAAGGATTCCTAAACCATCCTTAACCCCATGGTACTTATTATTCTTAGGGGCTGAGTAGGTAACCTTTAACCTTTTGGGGTTTATCCAATCCTATTTTCCCAACATTGACCATGTCAGATCTCCGCATGCAACTTGTTCGCATGGGCTCTTCTGACAATCCTGCACCCTGAAACCTACACTCCTGAACACTGAAAACATAGAGAACCTCCTTATATGCCTGTATGCCAACGGCCTGAAGCTTAAAGCTTACAACCCGTGAAGCCCGAAACTTGGAACTCAGAATCATCTAATCTCTATCTGGGCCAATAGCCCGATCTCCGGTCCGACATGCGCCCTTGAACTGCAGTGTTCATGGCTCGAAGCCGGATCTCGACGGACCATGCTCGCACGGATGTGAAGAGTGTCTCAAGATGGCTTCAGGATGTTGAAATTCTCGGGAAATCCTTCTTAGTGGCTGCTAACCTAGAGTATTGTCTGGCTTACATGCGAGTGCTGCAAGCTTGGTACTAAACCCTAAACCCTAAACCCCCAAGAAAGAAATAAATAGAAATTGCTTGTCGTTGCTGGCGTTGAACCCCCTAAACCGTCAATTTCAACGCAACCAGGTTCTAATGACAAAAACCAAATTCAAATCAGCCCCCAGTCGCAAACCCCGGCCCCCAGCCCCCAGCCCCTGTTTCGCTACTACGAAAAGGGTTTAGGATTTAGCCAGCCCCACCCCCCAGCCCCCAGCCCCAGCNCCCAGCCCCTGTTTCGCTACTACGAAAAGGGTTTAGGATTTAGCCAGCCCCACCCCCCAGCCCCCAGCCCCAGCCACCACCCACTTTTCCAAAATGTGGTTTCAAAAGGAAAACCAGTCAAAACGTTTCGGTCAAAACGTTTCGGTCAAAACTTTCGGTCAAAACGTTTCGGTCAAAACTTTCGGTCAAAACTTATTGGCACCCAAACCCTTAACAGTTTCTATAAACCCTAAACTCTAAAAAGGGTTTAGGGTTTAGGGGTTCCGCTTTTAAGATACCTTGACTGCCTAAAGCTCGTCTCCCGACCGACTAGGCTTCAGTGCCTTACGATCTTGGGGTTTCGGGTCTTACTGTTGATGGACAAAATCCATTATAAGGAATATACCATAATTCCCATAGTTTAGGGTCCTTAGGGTCATGCAGGATTTTGTCCATCAACAGTAGGGTTTGGGAGTTCGGGTGTTGGATCTTTGGGTTTTGGGTTTTGGATTCTTAGGCTTCGGGGTTTTAGGGTCGACCTGTGGCCCCAAACCCTACGTACAAATTAGTAGGTTATGACCCCCTAATGAGAGGGTAGAACCCTTAAACGGTGGGTTTTGGATCCACAGGTAAATAGGGTTTAGGACATTGCTGCTTGGCCTGTCTTCCGCGTGGCCCGTCGACCGGCAGACATTCTGAGGTACCCAGGGCTGACCGACAGGCTACGTCAGCCGAAACTGGACCTTCCAAAATCCCTTATTTAAGGGATATGCCTTAAATCATATTAGGGATCCTACTATAATTTCAGGTATATTCCTTAATTAAGGGATCTTGGAAGGTCTGGGAAGCTGGATGTTAGAACCGCACAGGCTTTTAACCAGTGTGGGCAAGTAAGCCCATGTGAGGCTGAAAAGGTTGGCGCTTGGGAATTCCAAAACATCTCAATTATCGTCGGCTGTCGCTGAACCCTACCTTAACCCTGAGTAACCTACCTTTTTAAGGATTTATGTAAGGGAATCATAATAAGGAGCCCTAAAAAGGTAGGTTATTCAGGGTTCAGGTAAACTCTACCTGTGGCCCCAAACCCTACAAAATAGATGACCCCCTAATTAGAGGGTAGAACCCTTAAAACGTTGGGTTTTTGGATCCACAGGTAAACCATCCGCTTCAAGCTCCAACCCGGCTCTGATGTGACGAGACATTCGTGAGGAACAGTGTCGAAGGTCACGAGAATCCATCGGAATGTTTTCCAGTAGGCTCGGCCCAATCCCAACGTGAGCCCCGCAAATCAAGGTACATAGGATTATGAAGCAGAGCTAGGAGTGCTGTGGCTTTTGAAGGTTACCAGACTCAGCTGTATTTTTGGGTGCGAGGTTGAAAACGCCGCAATGACTGGGTGAAGGTGGAGGGCGTAAGGTTCGGGTATGGATTCAGGAATTAGGGTTTAGGGGTAAGGTTCTTTGCACTCAACCCTTGAACCCTAAACTTCCTAGGTTATCCCGTCTTGCTGGCAGTCCCTTCAGGGCTTCAGGTTCGTCTTGCAAGAAGGTTTAGGGATTTAGGGTTTTTGGGTTTAGGGGTTGAGGGTTTAGTTTTTAGGGTTTAGGGTTTTAGGGCTTTCAGGGTTTAGGGTGTTAGGGTTTGAGGTTTTAGGGTTTAGAGTTTTTTCAAGAGTATGATCTTTTACAGCTGGGCACACGGGCTTCTCTGTAGCACAGACACCTCCCTCAGAGGAGAACACGCAGAATGCAAGCACGTGAACACTGCAACAAGGTGCAATCGCACAGTGGTGCACCAAGATGCTCCGACTCTGTCAGAGCATCCTGCACCTAGCGGAAGTCAACATTTGAAGCTGCGCTGTGTGTAGTCAGATTTTTGGTGTCGCTCTCTAGCATCATACGCTCGCTTTTGCGCGGGTCAATCGCAGCTGAGATTTCGTTGCTCAAGGACCTCTGAACTAGACTCTGAACCCTACCTGGGCCCTAAAGAACCTGCCTTCTTAGGGTTCCCTGTTATGATTTCCTTACACAAGTCCTTAAAAAGGTAGGTTATTCGGGTTAATGTATACCCTAAACCCTTAGCCCTATAGGCTTTGTTCACAAGATGCAGGGTTTCGTTTGCACGTGGGGCCTAGACTCTGAGCCTGATCGAACCCTACAAACCCTAAACTCTGAACCGTGCTAAACACTGCACCCACCCTCATCTCTCAACCCCTACATCCCAACCCCCTTAATTAAGGAATATACCTTAAACCACAATATTAAGGCCCCTATTCCCTAACCCTAAACCCTAAATTCCATCAAAAGAAAACGAGCTCAAACAAAAACGAAAAACTATATTCCCTAATTGAAGGATATTGGGATCTCTGAGTTAGACCAATTGATTTACCGCAAAACCCTAGGACCCTAAGGACTCATATATTAAGGCTTTTGGGCCCAAAGACCATACTATATAAGGCTTTTGGGCTGTTTTGATGCCAAGGGAAAGGAGATCATAGGCTCCTCGCTGTCCGTTGCAAGGACACTGTAGCGTTCACGGTTTGAGGGTTTACAGTCAAAGGATTCAGGGTTTAGGGTTTAGTTTTTAGGGTTTATACTAGGGTTTTGCGTTTAGGGTTTAGGGTTTATGGTTTTTTTTTAAGGGTTCGTGTTTAGTTTGTAGGGTTTAGGGTTTAGGGGTTTAGTCGGGTTTTGGGTTGAAAGGTTTTGGTCAGGTTTTGGGGTGCAGGGATGTCAGAGCTTAGAAGGTTCAGGAAAGTTTAGGAGTTGCAGGGTAGGGGTGCACGTGCTCGAAGCATGACTTCGAGTTGGAGATGTATGGAACTGGGATTCTACCAGGTTGGCTTTCGGGTGAAGCCCCAAACCCAGACGCTAAACCCTACGCCCCCCCGGGTTTATGTGTAAATAGCACTTCCGCAGTCCCAACCTGAGCAACGAAATCGGCAAAGTGCATGTGACAGTCTATCAAAGCAATATTCTATGCACCCGTGCACCCAATAAAGGAACTGCGGATAAAAGATCATCGCGCTTCTGTTCTGTCGGATTTTCAACCTTCTAATCTAGTGGTAATGTAGGAACCTGATTAAGAAACCTTGGGCCTTTATTAGGGTTCATTATATGAATCCTACTATTTTGGGGTTACAGGCCCACGGTTTTTTTTTAATCAGGTTCCTACATTATAGCAGATTGATGCAACCAACAGTTCCCGGGTTAGGGCCTGAGGGGCCCGCCAGGACTGACACTTGTTCCTGTGAGGAGAGACAGAGACAGGGAGAGAGGGAGAGAGAGCAACAGAGAAGGATTGTGCTCAAATACCCAGAGGGTCCATATATACTACCACCATGGAATAAGGCCCCAAAAGACCATCCTCATAATGGTTTTGGGGGCCTAATTCCATACTAGTATACTAGTATGTATGGACCCCTTGGATACAGAAGCATGCAAGGACAGTTCTTGTGTCAGTCGGATCGACACGCTCCATGACCCAACATATCCGACAGTCCAAAATCTAGCGTAATATGTTATCATCTTCCGGCCTTTTGACCACAACAACCCATATCTTCCCCTAACCTCTTGAGTTTCTTCGTGGTTTCCGGCTCTTTAAAGGATCTTCAGGACCCGAAACCAGGATAACACGATAGGTTTATATCAGCCCCATGACATACTCACAGATACCTGAATTGTGCATTACGACAAGCACTTTCGGATCCGATGCTGTGACAAACAGGAATGGCCACAGGAATTCCAAAACAGCCCACCTGAAAACAAGAATGGCCTCGCAAAGCCCCTCGGCAACACAAATCTGAGATTAATGTTCCCACATAAAGGCTATTCCGAAGGATAGTACATTAAAAACGCTACGGACGCTACAGGTAAACATTAAGCCTACAATCACGCCTTAGGGCCTTGGGGTGCAGCAGATCACTGCGTGCTGATGGTTAAGTAAAGCACAAGTTCCGTCAGCCGGCATGTCTGCAGTAGTCTCCCAAAAGGGGACTTAATGCAAGGCTTAGAGGCTTCAGAGACGAAGCGAAGCGTGTCCTTTCCAGCATGGCGGATCCCAGTGACTGCTACGCTGTCCTTGGCGTGGAGGGCCTAAGAAAACGGATGCAGATCGTCGTACAAACGGCTGACATGCCTCCTGCCTCCTTCTCAGGTGTCGCAGATGGCGAGTGAGGTGGATGTTAAGATGGCCTATCGGAAGGCATGGTGCGGGCGAAACTGTATACTGTATACTTTAGTATACGAAGATATACCACACTATACTATACGATACTATACTATACTATAATACTATACTACGTTACATAACATAATATGGTACCTATAGTATAGCAGTGACCGGAAGTGCGGTTTCGCCTCGGTGCTGCGCAAAGTTCTGCACTGCATGGCCGCCATCAAGGCAAGGCAGGGGGCGGGGTGGGATGCGCGGGGGCCGTCGATGGTCCCGGCCACTCAAGAGGCAAGCATCTGGCCGATGGTTGCGACCACTTGGGGGGGAAGCGTTTGGCAAGATTGGGCCAGTGCTGCCCTTAGATTTGGAATCCGACACGGAGAGTGAGCTTGGGAAGCGAAAGAAAGGGATGGAAGGCGAGGCCGCAGTTCTTTTGGATCTTGACTTCGAGGATGCCTTCGGCGATTTCTTTGAGCCCGAGAAGCCAGAGAAGCACCAAGCCGGAAATACGGATTTCGCGGTCCTTCCGTAACCGGTGATGGTGCTTGCCTTTACCGCGCTCTTCTCCTCGGCATGCAACTCCGTTCTGGAGTACCACGTGGCAGGCTTCAGGCTTGGTGTTAAGAAATTTCGAGTTGGATAAGGAAGCATACCTT
>BGNK01000767.1:105616-170529 GCA_003297005.1 Symbiodinium sp. clade A Y106 | reverse complement strand
AAAAATCAAATCTAGAGAAATCTTTATTTATCAAGATAAAAACAATATTTCGAACAGGTTACGTATCATCAAATCAAATTATATCTTGAGCCGTCTTTCTATTCTTCTTCTTCCATTATTTCTTGGAGGTCTCATATTACGATTATTCGGATAATCTTACAACCGACAATTCATAAATAAATAAATATAGATATATACATATATGGTAACCCCCCCCATGAACTACCGACCCTCGTTTTGTATCGTAAATACCGTCTCAAAACAGCTTTTCCGACAGGTCCGGATTCTGTATCTCTCAAAAACTACCGAAAACAAACTCAGATTTCAAGAGAACGTGTCCGTCAACTCATTCACGTTCGACGTGAGGTCCGGATCCTATATCTCTCAAGGACTACTGAAATCAATCTGACATTTCAGCAGGACATGTCAGTCAACTCATTGAGATTCGACGTGAGCACGAAGTCAACGGCAGCACTGTACCCTCCCAATCCAAAACCAACTTTGCCTAGGGAAAACCAAAAAAACAAAAAAAAATCCATTCTTTTGAGACACTATGCGGCCAAACTCCAAAAAGATTTTTTTTTGGTTTTCCCTAGGACAAAGATGGTTTTGGATAGGAAAACCAACTTTTTCCTAGGAAAAAGATGGTTTTGGACAGGAAAACCAACTTTTTCCTAGGAAAAAGATGAATTTGGCAGAAAAACCAACTTTGCCTAGGGAAAACCAAAAAAAACCCAAAAAAAACATCTTTTGAGACACTATGCGGCCAAACTCCAAAAAGATTGCTTTTTTTGGTTTTCCCTAGGAAAAAAATGGTTTTGGACAGGAAAACCAACTTTTTCTTTCCTAGCGAAAAGATGGTTTTGGACAGGAAAACCAACTTTTTCCTACGAAAAAGATAGCTTTGGGCAGAAACACCAACTTTTTCCTAAAAAACTCAAAAAAAATGGTTTTTTGGTTTTCCCTAGGAAAAAGATGGTTTTTCTGCCCAAAACCATCTTTTTCCTAGGAAAAAGTTGGTTTTTCTGCTCAAAACCACTTTTTTCCTAGGAAAAAGTTGGTTTTTCTGCCCAAAACCATCTTTTCCTAGGAGAAAGTTGGTTTTTCTGTCCAAAACCACTTTTTCCTTAAAAAAAATGGTTTTTCTGTCCAAAACCAACTTTTTCCTAGTCCAAAACCAACTTTTTCCTAGAAAAAGATGGTTTTGGGCAGAAAAACCATCTTTTTCCTAGGGAAAACCAAAAAAAACTATCTTTTTGGAGTTTGGCCGCATAGTTTCCCAAAAGATGGTTACCTTTTTCCTAGGAAAAAGTTGGTTTTCCTGTCCAAAACCATCTTTTTCCTAGGAAAAAGTTGGTTTTCCTGTCCAAAACCATTTTTTTCCTTGGGAAAAAAGTTGGTTTTCCCGTCCAAAATCATCTTTTTCCTAGGGAAAACCAAAAAAACCATCTTTTTGGGTCTGACCGCATAGTGTCTCAAAAGATGGTTTTTTTGGTTTTCCCTAGGAAAAAGTTGGTTTTCCTTCCCAAAACCTTTTTTTGCTAGGAAAAAGTTGGGTTTTCACGCCAAAACCACGTTTTTCCTGAGAAACCTCGGTATTTCACTCCAAGACCAAGCTTTTCCAAGCAAAGAGTGTGCTTTTCATGTGTTGTTTGCGCTCGCTACGAATTAGTGCTGTCAATATAAGGTTCCACTACGATTTCTTCCAGCGGATTACGGTTGCAAGTTCAAAAAAGAAACATTGGGTTCAGATTAGAGGTGGTATAAAGATTACTATAGATGACCTTGGGGCTGCTGTTAAGGCGAATATTACGGCCACCTTTGACATAACTGCGAATGACAAGGATAGGGTTGGGGCTGCTGTTGCTCAGAATCCGGAGTCAACTAACTTTTCTCGTCATTATGCTGGTATCTAGCACACGTTTAACAGAAGGGTTAATATGTGCATACACACACACAAGTGAACTTACAGGTATACGGGCAAGTCTGGCAGCAAGTCCGACATGATCGATCATATAGCACAGTGAGAAGGGTATGCCATGTACAATATAAATGTTGGTGTACACAAACAAATGATCCCAAAAAACCTAAAGGCCATTATTTGGGCAACGCCAGAGCGAACACAGCAAGGATCGTGGTTCTTAGTGCAGTTCGTTTTGTGTAGTTTAATATTAGCATGAGTATGACGTCTATTGTTGATGTAACTGTTTGGGCAGTANGCCAGAGCGAACACAGCAAGGATCGTGGTTCTTAGTGCAGTTCGTTTTGTGTAGTTTAATATTAGCATGAGTATGACGTCTATTGTTGATGTAACTGTTTGGGCAGTATTTGGCTTACTGGTATGAATATAATAGGAACTCGTATTGGGGATGCCATGACTTTAAATTTCGGGACTTCGGGGTCTTCAATAGAATATTCATGTTGCGGATACGGCAACTACATCTGGATTAATTAACCTGTTGGTGAGGCCACTAGTCTGGGTTTCTGTTCAGGGAAGTATCCAGTACAGTACCAAGGCTACCAATGGGAACAGCCTATGGGTGATCTTAAGATCGGTCTTAGGTTTCCGAGTAAGGCGCATTTTGAGTCAGATCCAATACTAGGGTGGTCAAGGGGACTGTAAAATCCTTACTATCGCAGGGGCCAATCAGGCTGATATTTATATTATTGTCTTAACCTTCAGATCGAGGGTAGTAATATAGGATATAGAATGGGGTGATTAGTCGACATAGCATTTTGATCCATACGAACTAAGACGTTGATCTATACGGCATCTCTTTTGGGTGAAAAAGAACAGCATACTACTGTCACCATGGGGGCNGATCCATACGAACTAAGACGTTGATCTATACGGCATCTCTTTTGGGTGAAAAAGAACAGCATACTACTGTCACCATGGGGGCCAATGTAAGGTCTAACCGCAGGGTAGATAGGGATACTATTATTTAGGAACAGGAGTCAATCAAGACCCCTGTCACTTATATGTATTGCTGGGGCTTTGATCTGAGACGACAATGAAGGCTATTTTGGGGTTGCTACTCACGCCCATATTGATTTTCCGGTATTCAGACAGAAACTTTCATCGTTTATCATCTCTCGGAGTATCTACGTGAAGCGTCGCAACGAATTGAACATGAAGCCGGCTGCCGTCATACATATGCTCTCCCCTCGGAATTGGATCATACACCAGAAGCCCACACGTAGGAGGATTGGCGACGGTATCGCGGCACCCTGCGGTAGTTCAGGGGGNTTGGAAATTTCGGAAAGGCTTCCGACCCGTGAAGTAAAGGAGTAGGAAGTAAGCATAATTTCACGAAGCACGCTCTATTGCACACGTTCCGTTTCCAAGCAGTGAGCTCCTTCGTCCGCACATTCGCACCTTTAGCCTCCTTGGCTGCCTGCAGGAGCCAATCATGCTTGCCATGTGCCTTGAAGTAGGCGTCACGGTAGCAGCAGCAGCAGCAGGAGCAGTAGCAGTTGCTGTGGCAATAACAGCAGTAGGAGTGGGAGTGGGAGTAGGAGCAGGAGTAGAAGTAGGAGCTCAGAGTACGAGTAGGAGTAACTAGGGATAGAAGTATAGAAGGAGTAAATGGTGTACAAACTTATCATATACTCNAGTAGGAGCAGGAGTAGAAGTAGGAGCTCAGAGTACGAGTAGGAGTAACTAGGGATAGAAGTATAGAAGGAGTAAATGGTGTACAAACTTATCATATACTCTAAGCTAGTAATTAAATATATCACGAACCACTTGCTATCTAGATCCCTAGCGCCAGGCTAGCGCTGTTCTAGCGCCAACAAAGGGATTAAGGAGCCCTAGTTGCGTGACGCCTCTTGTTGTAAAAACAATATAGACCCCAACAATCAAATAGGTTGTTTTGTATAAACTTCGCGACAAGGTATTTTGACCACTGCCCACATAGTGGAGTACCCAGCATTTATAAGATTATCCTGTCCGATACGATCCCCATTCTCTCGCAGTCAACAGTTCGGTGTTGCGCAAGTCCTGGCCTCGGCCCGGCGCAGGTCGAGCTTCGGCTTCTTGACAGAGGATGCCCACGGAGTCCTCAAACCTGTTGCAGGCGGCATGCTTCGCAAACGATCGCAGTCGTATAACACTGACCGCCAAACAAGGGCTCGCAGTACTGAGACGACTGTCATGGGCACAACTGCGAGGAGTTTACTGAGCACGGTGCAGAATCGTCGAGCCAGACTCCCAACCTGCACAGGTCTTAGCAAGCTCGAAGCATGTTAAAGCCCCAGCTGCGCTGGCAGGTGCATTGAGCTTCCGCTCCATCAGCATGCAGGCAGAAACCGAGCACGGCTGCAGTTTCACTTTTGAGCTGCCGGGGACTATGGCTTTATCTCCACGAGGAACTCTGGAAAGGCCTGGCATCTGTCGTAGATGACAAACTCTTGGTGCGATTGAACTGTGTGATGATGGCCCGCCATAGGTCCCGGGTTGGCCACGACAGAGTCGAAACCTGTCGGCGGGAGTTTTCCGTCCCGCTCCACCCGCTGTGTGTAGTGTGGCTTGCCGAGCGAAACTCTGGCAATTATCATGTAGCGGACCTCATCACTTAGGGGACAGTACTGCCAGCTCTTGCAACTTTGGCTTGCAAAATACGTGCCTTGTCCGTAAAACCCGGTTCGTGCAAGACGGAAGTCGAAGCCATGAGCGACAATCGAATGAATGTTGGAAGTGCTGGTCCCGTGGAACAAGAAGACTTCATTCACAGATGCTCTCACATCCTGATCCAGAAGCCGCTTGGCAAGCAGAGACAACTCCTCCCCGATTGGTGGATTTATCTCGGGAACCTCGCTCTGGCTCTTCTCCTGCAGCCTTGAGCGGCACAGATTGTACTGCCTGAATAGAGTCGGGTGCTCGATCCTCCAGACTCGCTTAACAGTGACCATCTCTAAACCACAGTTAGATGTACCTTGGAAGTCGAAGTGGTGGTAGACGGACCGCTTCACCACCCTCTCAATCTCCTCGAGCCCCTGGTCCGGCACAAGGACGCGCACCCTGTGAAAGATCTCCTCGTCGGACCCGACCGCCAAACAACGTGGGAAGTCTTTCTTCTCAAGGCCTGACGACATCGACCAGTACTCTGGCACATCCAAACTGATGCGAATGCTGCGTCTCTTCTTCGTTCTCGTATTCTCTTGAATGAGATCCTGAAGGTTGATGTGGTAGGTCTCATCACCTCGATCGAACTCCAACTCAGGCTTACCACCCCAGAGTCCTTCCCAAATCTTCTCGATCGAATCTGCTGGATAAGAAGCCCACCCACCGGAGTCTGTTTCATACTCGACCTTCAGGAAGGGCTTTGCCTGCAGACGCTCGCTCTTGGCCTGAGCTTTCCGCATTGCATTGAAGGCAGTGTCTTTCTCCTTCCGGCTTCTCTCCGCAGCCCGCTGCGCCTTCTCCTCATGACGCATGGCGACCATCATCTGACTCATATCTTCGTTTTCTGCCTTTGAGCTTGTTGGCGCTCCTCCTTGGCTTCCCTGTGTGCTGCTTTCAACTGTTGTTGAAGCCTTGCCATCTCGTGCTTCAGATGCTGTATCTCTCCCTGCAGAGACTTCTTCTCTGTCATGGCCGTCCATCTGACCCCTTCCAGCTCTTCCCGAAGCGACTGTATCTCGGCTTCTGCATACTCAAGCTGAGGCCACAGGTCTTCTTCCTCTGACTCGGCTTCTTCCAGCTGCTCTTGCAGCTCAGCTTCATCATCCTGCTGGTCATTCTTGGTTGTCTCAGCCTTGGGCTTGCTGACAGCAAACAGGGCTTATCTCCATGCAACCCATGATGGTGACCACCTTCCGTCCCGAAAACATATCACGGAAGATTCGTGCTATAGCAATCATGAACCCCCTGCGATAGACCTCCTTCAACATCAACCTCCGACTCCCGCAACTAACGAGACTCATCCCACTTGTGATGCGAGAGCACAGCAACATTCTTCAACCATACAGTGCTGCTCCTCCCTGGGATTCGCTTCTATCTTCCAAGTGTGCCAACAGACTGCCTTCGGGGCTTGGCTTTGCAGTGGGGAAACTTTCCAAAGACAAGCCTGCAAGTATGACTTTGAGATCGCGTGACTATTGCTGTCTTGCGCTGTGGTCTTGTCATGCATTGTGCTGTTTTCAAGTCTTCTGGAGTTGCATTCCTGCTCCTCCAGAGAAAACATCTCTGCAATTCTGTTTCCCATCAAACTGTACTTCCATAACGCATTAGAAAGCTCGCGCTGGAGGTGTGGCAAAGTTGATGGACTGTCGGAACTGCATGGCCTGAGAGGGATGTATCACAAACCAACCTTCAGCAAGAGGCTTGCTGGAGGGTGGATTGGTCGCACTTGTGTGACGCATTGACAAGTGTGCCCCGTGTATTGGCATGTAGCCAGTTCGGCAATGCAACAAGATAAGCTGCTTTGACTTCATGACAAGCGACATTTCGGACCGGCGTCAGCCAATCATCCCAATCGGAATCGTCATCGTGTTCCGTGATTCCAGCTGGAAAGACTGGGCTCCGCCTGAATCCTTGAACAGAAATGCTGTGAATCAACATTGATGTCGAAGATGCTTGCAACCTCGCCACAGCTAAAGTCTCCAAAGCAGGTTCGTGCTGCTTGCGACTTAGGGCTAAGGGAGCTGAACAGGCCAACAGCGACACACACGCACACGTAGATTCCTTCTCTCTCTTCTCCAGCTCAGCCTTCTTTCGCCAGAGCTGGGTTGGGGAAAGCACGGCCTTCCCAGGCTTAAGGGAGCAGCCTCCTCTCCCTCTCTCTCTCCCCCGCTCTCTGTCTCCTTCTTTCTTTCTTTCACCAGGCTTGAGGGCGAGCTCCATCTCTCTCTCTCTCTCACGCAAACTCACCCGTCACAGCCTTCGTCTTTGCACACGTCGAGCCCTACACTTTCCACTCAGAGCCCGCAACCAGTCGGACGCACGAGATGATTCGGTGCAGCAGACTCCGCTTCTGGATCACAGCGCATGCCATTGCCAAAAGTGCAAGCAGACCTGCTTTCTCTGCGTGTGTCTGCACGTGCTACCGGACGCAAGGCGAATTTCAGCTGCAATTCCGGTGCAAGGTTCATTAAATGAATTCATTGCCAGCCTCGAGCTATGTGCCAGAGCCATGAGCCCGAAACTTGGCATTGCCAAACAAGGCCCATGCGCAATGTGATGATTTGTATAGGAATCTACAGCATGGAACATCCCCGTTAAGTACCACATGATGAGGCTGTCCCGATTGCCCTCCCTTGCAAGGCCCCACTCCGCTTGGCTGCTCTGCTATGCCCAGCTGTCGACGACCCGCCAGTGACCATCTCGAGGCCTTCGGGCAGGGACGAAGCGAAACCTCTATGCCAAAGCCTACCTTTGGTTAGTAGGGAATGGAAGAATGGTAGTAATAGTAGTCATAATTGTACCCCATTCCTCTATTCCCTACTAACCGTTACTAACCAAAGGTAAGAAAGGAGAACGTGCTTTCGACCATAATCTCTCCACTCCCTGGGGTCTCGGCGCGCCGTCTTGAAACTTGCCAAGAAAGGCCTCGGGCAGGCACCGACTGTTCTGAGCTCGAGAAACTGCTGAACAGCTTCTATCCCGCAGCGCGCAGCTTTCAGACGGATGGCATGGCCGAATGCCTGCATGAGGGCAAGGCCACGCTTTTCGCGACCAGCCCTCGCCTAATTATCACAACTTTAAGGTTTTGGGTCAACGATACCGCGCGGATGCTATCTCATGAACCCAGCTTTGTCACGGCACCCCAAGCAGCATGTGGGCAGCCATCAGACCACCTAGATCCATGCACTTCTCCGTTCCGCTGGTGCCCAAGACCTTCGCAGCAGCCACTGCTTCAGGAGTTTGCGCTCCACTTCTAAGAATCAAAGGCACTGCCAGATTTTTCAATCGCCAACCCCTGCATATGCGGGCCATCTGATTCGCTGCACCTTCGCCATCTGAGCCTCCGCAAACAGCCAATGCGAAAGGACGTCCGTTCAATCGGCCAAGGGCTCCATAATAGCAGCGGTCGAAAAACTCTTTCATCTCACCCGACATTGAAGCGAGGTTTTCCGGTGCACAAAAGAGGAAGCCGTGTGCCGACAGCAGGTCGCTCACCTGCGCATCCTGGGCGCGGAGAAGGTCGATCGCAAAGTCGGTCTCTGCGGCTTCCATGTCTTGCATCGCTTTCAGCGCACCCGTGTAAAGCGCCTCTGCCATTTGCTTCGCCATTCCAGTCCTGGAGTGCCTGCTGCCGCAACAATCGCAACAACATCTGCTGCTATCTCGTGCTTTAGACTTTAGAAACCTACTTGCGAGCAGCCGGGGAGCCAAACAATGAGCAAGCGCATGGCATCCGGCTTCTCGAGTGGAGGTCCCAGTCTCCGAGTCTGCAGGAGGCCGGCAGGGTCGGCGCCGTGCGCGAAGAGACGCATCGATCGTGCCGCTCTCCACATCATCGTGCTCTTAAGTCAAGCTATGCAGTTACAACTTAGGTTCCAGTTGAAGACTGCAGCTGACGGTCCCTAACTTTCGTGTCATGTCATAAATGGTACCGCAATTATCGTTCAGAGCAACCCCTTCTGTTTTGCGGCTTGCCGCAGCCCCACTCCACACACTAAAAAATGTCTGTTTCCGTCGTTCCCTAGCTATATACACGAGCCTCAACGGACCGGAGAAGATGCTGAGACAGTGGGAGAGAGCCGAGCCGCCGAGCGGCCGAGCGCCGAGCGCCTCTCGAAGTGCATCGGGCCCCTGGCTCGAGGAGTCACCAGGACGGGGCTCTTGGCACCCGCTTGTCCGCGCGCGCTGAGCCTCCACAAAGCTCCCTAGCCGCCCTAGCCGTCTCATCAGCTCAAAGAGACGAAACTGCCCTAAGCCCCAAGGCCCCAAGTGCCGTAGCGAAAGGCCCTAAGCCCTAAAACACCCAACCTGGCCGCCCCCTGATTTGACAAAAAAGAGGAGCGAAGCTGGAGCAAAGCTGCCTGCTGCCAGGTCCGGGTCCCGGTCGTGCAGAGGCAAAGGCTTCGGCGGATTGAACTTCGGCCTTTGGGCAGAAACAGCACCGAACAACAAAACCTCACTTTCGGTGGGTTTGGGGAACTTTCGCGTGGGATTTAGGGGGGCTAAGGGTTGCAGGGTTGAGGCTTTAGGGCTGCGACTGCGATGTCAGGAACCGCACCACTTCTGCACTTATCAGGGCCTGCTGGGCTCTCGCCGTTCCAGGAGTCCCTGGCAAAGAGAGCGAAACTGCTCTGATAGAAGCTCGGGATCGGCTGAAGGCTAAAGATGGCTAAAGATGGCTAAAGATGGCTAAAGGGTAATGTAGACCCTGATTAGTAAGCCACCAAAGGTGTTAAAGGCCAGAATATCAGGAGCCCTATGGTTATAACTTATATATCCTTTCTTCGGAATGGCAGGGTTAATGGTTATGCTGTGGTGTATCTTTGTCTCTGTTCTCACGGGCCTTGCCTCTTTCTGGTCATCCAGCAAGACTGTGACTTCCGGGATACGTGCTCGTTCAGGCTCTCTCGGGCGCGCGCCTATGCCTGGCATCACTGGCTCCCAGTCCTGTCATGCTACTTTAGGGTTGGGAGGCAAAGGCATCTTGAGGGGGAGAGGGGTTTAGAGTTGCTCTCTCGTCCTGCGGCTGGTCCAGCTTTGTGAGAGCCTGGCGAAGGCAGTGAATTTTTCCTCCGGTAAATCCCTTTGGCGCCGATTTCCGCTACGCACCTCGTTTATGCGAGAAAGAACGCCTTTCACCTGGCGGGAAAAGTCAAAGCCAAGCTCTTGGCCTGGACTCCCCTCGACAGGTCAGCAACACGCAATCTGCCATTTGAGATGTGGCTTGGCCTGTCGTCCTGTTCACAAGGATACGGCCACAAGATTATCTCGGCCAACGATTTTGCGGAAAGGGAAAGACTCGGCGGCAAGCCCATTCCGGAAATCGTTGTGGTCGACAGGCCTCTTAGACACCAACGAGAAGCTTTCACACGGCTCTCTACTCAATTCGAGGCAGCTACCGGCTTTCCGCTTCTTGGCGATTGCCAAGCACCTGCTCGATGGGAGGATCGAGATAAAGGGACACACGGACACATGCTCTGTTCGAGTGACGCTCGACAGCCTCGTCACCGACGAAAGCAGGCTCTGCAGCTCCTCGAGCTACCCCACAGCTCGCCACACTTGGCCACTGCTCGATTTGAGCTCGCCACGTCCCACACCCGCAGGTTTGCTTTGCCTGTCAGGGGCAGAGGTTGGCACAACTTCAACTTGCAGATCGAACTGTGGTCCGAACAGGATCGTACTAACATGGGCTCAAGAAGGGTGAAAGAGTGCATCTGGGCGGTTGCCTGGCTCTCGCAGAGGACGGTCGTGAACTTCGCGGGGGCCTCGGCAGCGCCAGCGGCATCTGCAAAATCTGCTTCCCGGATCCTGGGATTTTAGTCCGAGGCCATTGCACTCTTCTCGATGTATAAAAAGGCAAGTATCTGATAAAGGACGGGCTGGGCCAGACACCGATCGTGCGCCGGACCATCCCAGCCTCAAGATGCACAGCTGCTCGGCTTGCAGCTCAAAGAGAAACGAATCGCGCGAAGGCCCTCCTGGCCAGTACCACGGATCATCGGGAGCTGGCAGCCCCCTCAGAGAGCTTTTGGCTTTTCGCAAAAAAAATGAGATGTCTCGGCTCTTGAGCCGTGGAAGCCCCTGGCTCAACATCGAACTCGGCGAATTCCTGTTTGATGCAAGTCGTCGAAATGGACTCACTTGCTAATCCGGAGTGGAGCGCTTCGGATTTTAGCATGCCGGATGCGTGGGAATAAGGCATACGATCCACTGCTGGCAGTCTCACGCTGCCTGTCTTGCCCGAAGAAACCTGGCGATGTGGAATGCCGCACCGAGACAGTTCTACTCTTACCTCTTTCCGCCAATACAGGCGTAGCGCCACTGTGGTTGAAAGGGGCCGCGGGCACTGAAGTCCTTTTCCCCTATCCTTGAAACGAGCCTGCTGTGATCTTTGACAGCTTGCCAAGCGATCGAACTACGTTCCTCTCGGCGAGGTCGTGCAGCTGACGGACACTTTGGTCCGGCGTCAGTCGATGTCAGAGTCTGAGTTGAGTTGAAACCTGAGCGAGTAGTGGATGGGCCCCACTTGCGCTGCTTGGATTCCCAGCTGCCAACAAACCCCAGACTGCCACACCAGCAAGATCTTCTGCAAGGAATGAAGCTAGTTGTCTTGTCACTGGTTAGACAGGTCCGGCCACCTAACAGACGCAGCACGTGTAAGCAAGAGGAAAATCTCAGCTTGGAGCTTTCGTCTTGAAGAGCAGCAGGTTCTGCACAACCACTCACCTCCGCATTTAGGGTCGCAGTCGTCCCATGATTCCTTGCACAAACTAAGCTGCCGGCAAACAGAGACCAGACACCCGCACAAGATGAGCCTCGTCCCCACGTTTCCCCCGTTTCTGGCGCATCTTGTCAGGACTGGGACCACTGGGACCACTGGGACCAGGGCCCGCCGAAGATCGATCCGGACAGGCACCTTGGCTCTCTGACGAGATGCTAAGGCTTCTAAGAAACTTCTCCAGAATTGTGGAGAGGCGAATAGCGCTGTCAAATAAGGTCACCACCACCAGTAGTACTTCTTGAAGAAGCTGCCCCTGACCTGGACGGCAACTTGGGGCTGATCGACCGCTTGTGCGCTTCTTGTGCCCGCACACCCGTTCTTGCATGCATACCTGCATCTCGACCTATGCACCGCGGCTTGAGCTTAACTTACATAGTACATCTCTTGCTCGCTCGCTTTTGCCCACGCCCTTGAACCGTCTTGATCGCACACCAGCTGTTCAAGGCTAGCAGAACCAGTAGGTCAAGAGCTGGGGACTTTAGGTCTTAGGTCAATCTGCTTGAACTTTGCCACGACCGCCACGTGCTTGACATGCACACTCTCGGATGTCTGCACAAGGTCCGCCTCTGTGCAAGTGCCGTCGCTCTGGTCAAGGACATAAGAGGTGTCGACCGTGTCCTGCCGTCTCATGATGCTTGATCACCGATCATGGGTGGCCCAGACAGTAAGCTGCTGCAGTGCTGTGCCTGGAAGCACAGGTCGCAGACGGAGAAGCTTCCGCAGACAGCACAGTTCCTGTTCCACGAGTCGAAGACCGGCACGGAATCCGATAAACTTGAAATGTGGATGCCAAAACGATAGTCTGACAGGACTTCCGCAGCCCCGGCTTTGGGTCCTGTTGCAATATGAACATCTGCTGGCTTCCTTGTTCGGGTACATGCCCTGCGGACATTCAATATGGCCTCATTGGCAGCATCGCATTTCACACCAGAGATGCAGACAGTGGTCATGCTAGCTAGCTGGAAGACAGCTGGGTGGCAGGCAACTGCCCGACCTTGGAGCAGCTACAGAAGCACTGGCAATCTCTGCGCTCTGCGAAATTTTCGACAGTCGCTGAAGTATTCCAAGGCTGTTCTCCCCTCTCGGCTTCGCTAGCCCTGAGTATGGGACAGGCAGGCGAAGCACGTAGCTTAAAAGGAGTCCTCTAAGTCTCTTCCCAGTGTGCTAGCAACGTCAACATCAGACGGCATGTTACCGTGAAATTCAGCACTTTCGAAACCCTTCAATGATAGAGGCTAATAGGCAGATGGAGCATTGAACGATACAGACTGCCTGGTTTTGGCTTCTGTCAGGCGTTGAATATGATCCAGGTGAGTCCGAACTGACAGAGGGCAATTGAAACGGATGCGCCACTGAAGCGTCACCAGAAGCAAGCCCCACACAGTGAGTCGAGGCCACATGTACCGATTGAGGTGCTACCCGGACCCCGACAGCTTGAGCTTCGTCGCTTCAGCGCGGTGCAGAAAAACTGAGAGCTTCACTGCGGGTTGTAAAGCGGCCGCTGCTTGCTGCAGCCCCCACGGGTGACATTAATCGTGTAGACACCCTGAGCTGCCTCGCATCGCGACATGCACTAATTGTTGATCGAAAAACAAGCGGAAGCATTGGCTGGTCTCCAAGACTGTGCCTTCAGGGGATCTGCTGACTCGATGTGCAGGGAAAGTTGGCGGCTGAAGCCTGACAGCGTTGATTTACACTTGCGTTGGCGCAGTGTCTCCCGAGCATCTGTCATCGAACGCAAAAACTGTCTCTTGAAAGACTTGTGCAAGGAGTGACACAATGAATGCCTAAAAGCACGCGGGCGCACGCAATCAGATGGGCGTCCGGCCCACATCGAGTGGAAAAACCTGCGACCGGACACGACTCTGAAACTGCAGAGGCATCCTGACCCAAAAATCCGAAAGCCTTCCGTAGCAGATCAAACAACGAAGCACTGAAGCACAGCACGCAAGAGATCTAGGGGAACGATGAGGGCAATCGTGGACAGAGATGCTAATGGAATCAAGGGTCCATTGCGCGTTTCGGATTTGCCGAGTTCGCGGCAATCTAGCTGAGGCAGGTATAGGCTTGATGTAGAGAGTTTTCACTCGAGTGCGAGCGCCTCCAGTTTCGCACGTGATGCTTTGTATCAACTTAGGGGCCACCTCTGCTGACACCTGTCAGCAACCGCCGCCGGCCTATGAGGCGGCCCGGTGAAGAAATGTGACCATCCGCCATCGCTTAATGAGGAGGCAGGATTGAGAAAGTTGATCAACTGCCATCACTCATTGAAGGGGCGTCGGTTCAAGAGGTGCAATCGTCCGCCATTGCAGGATAAGGGGGCGGTTTTGAGAACTGTGTCTAACATGTGATCAGATCAACCGCCGTCGCTTGGTGCGGTGCTTGGTTTCTGAGAGAAAACAGAGATGCTGCCTGGCTTGAGCGTTGCTGGTCCGTTCCCGGCTCAGGTTTCCTGTAGGTTCCGGTCCTCCCCTGCTCCTGCCAAGGCTGGGAACACATGCCATTTGGACTTCAGAGGTGACAGCAAGAAGAGGACCCACTCCGTCGTTCGTCTTCTTCCTTAGACTGGGCCTCCTTGATACTTTCTGCTGCCGCCTGCTGTTGGCGTTGCACCCGTTTGTCTTGCAATGCGAACCCTGAAACTCTGAGCCCCTCTGTAGCCTGCGCTGCTGCAAGGTCCCTGCCTCATGCCTCTGGTGATGCTGCTGCTCCCCTGTCTCCATGACCAAGGCTCTCACCTCGAGAGGGGGTTCAGGGTTTAGTTGAGCTTTGGGGCTTTAGGGCACTTAGGGCTCAAGACAGCTATACCACTCAATCCAAGTCTGCAGTCGAGTAGCAATGCTGCCTTGACTGTTCAAGCCTTGGCGCGGGACCTCCGGCGTGGCCTTGTGCAGCGTATCAATGTGCGACTGAACAATGGAGCAGACATGTCGAAGCCTTCCACAGAACCTTCTGCCCGTTATCCTGCAAGACAAAGTCAACCTGCAAGACTTGCCGGGCAGTCTCTGTCTCTGATTTGATGGAAGCCGCATCGGCAGTCATCCCTCCACGCTGGGCCTCGACGAAATCATGCGACACGTCGAGTTGGACCTCAGCGAGTCTGGGAGGATGCGACCGCCCCGGCTGTCCAAGATCCGCAAGGCCTGATAGAGTCGTTGTTGTGGCCGAAAGCCTGGAACCAGCTCACCTCCTGACAATGCATGCATAAACATCCCAGGATGCAGACCACGATAGTCATTGTGCAGAGCCAGCTGGGTTCAAACACATCCTGGCCTCGAACCCGCATTCCGGCAATCTGGCATCATGGGAAACTCTCGTGTGTGAACATGTGTTCGGACGAGGCGGAAGAGGTGCGCCAGGCAGTTTTAAAGCCTGGCGAAGCACCTTCGACGTTGCAAGGCTTTCACCCTCACCCACGGTCTTATATACCTCGTACCCTGACATGCATGAAGGCGATTGACGTGCTGACCAACTATCAGCTCAGTACTTACTGTAGCTTCCGCAGAGGGCCTCCGTCTCTGCTCCCGACAGCTTCGCAACCTGACAACAATGGAATTGGATCTGCCTGCAACTGCACGACTGCACGATATTCGTCCGGCATCGCAGGAGAAAGTCCGGGACGTTGAAACTGAGTATGGAGCGGAAATGCGATACCACTGCTCGGCTCCTGTCCTTTGCTGCAAGACTTGAAACTCATATGAAGGACCTGCTTCTGTCAAACATGTGCGACAGCACGCTGCAGAAAAGTAAGAGCCCGGCGCGGGATCGCGCGCGCAGATGTTCGACTCCTTTGGGTTGCTGCCTGCTGAGGCAACGTCTGTCTGCATTCGGGCCTAGAGCTGCAAGATGTTGGTGTCATGCCAACCTACCCTTTTCGGCTTTGGTAGTCATTGAGATGTTGTTCGATGCCGCTGTCCGCTTTCACGCTGCGCATACCAACTTGAACGGCTTGGACTAGAAGCTTCCGAAGTCAAAATAAACGGGCCCGTTTCCGTGTTTGGCGTCAGGCTTCTGTGCTAAGCAGAAAGGTCATCCTCCGAAACTGGGGATGGGCAGGACGGCAAGCGGCGCGATGAAGGCAAAGGATGAATCTCGAGAAATTTATCCCACAAGGGGTCTGAAGGCTTAAAACTGAAACATCTTCAACATCTCGATACGCCACAGACCTCCCGCAGTCTGCGACAAAGACGGAAGGTCATTAAGTTCCACATCCAGAAAATCCAGTCATGCAGTTGGTGGACCGTCAGCGAGCACCGGACTGGCGATTTCACGGGACAGATGTCGATTTCGAACCTTTAAGTACATGGCTTCGTTCGAGCCGGCATGGAACCAACTTGCTGCAGGCCTCTTCAGTATTTTCTAGACATGCAGCCGCCCGCGGCTTGTAGGGTTTGTTGTTGCACCATGTTGCGTTGGCTCTGGATATACAACATCTTCGAATGAGCCTCGGCGACGGGGGCGATCTGAACAGTATGCAACAAACCCGACAGCAGTTTCGACTAAACCTCCAGGCCTTTTTCCACAGCAGGCGCGAGGAATGGGCGGTTCGGAAGGCCACCAACTTCACAACCTCCCGTGGCCAAGGAGATCAGAACTCCGTCAGTCTCTACACCGCTGAGGACCTGCTTCCGGCTCCGCGTCAATGGAGAAGGTCTCCATGGAGAAGTCCAGGGTGGCCGACTAAAAGCTGTGCTCGGGCAGTTTTGTACTAGCTTCTTGGCTTTGTGAGCTCGCTGCGTAGCTGAACTCCTCCGGGGAGAAGCGAGGCTGCAGATCCACCTCGCATAGGCATTCTCCAACCGGATTCAGAGAGCGGTCATCAGCATGTTTTGTTATTTTGTATACATGTTTATACATGCATGCATGCATGCATGCATGCATGCATACATATGTACATGCGTACATGCATACAAGCAAGCAGCATAACATAACATAACATAACATAACACACTGCCACCATACATACTACATAAATATGCGTAAGCCTCTATATATATATATACACATGTGTAGAAATATATATACATATATGTAGCTGTATGTGCATGTATACATTATACACAGACTACTGTATGTACGTTACTCAGGAACTGTGCAACCTTGAGACAGGCAAGCTGTGGATGCACAAGAACCGCTGCATTCCGTGGGCGCACCGCGTGGTCGGTGGATCGAAGCTGCATTGCCGCGAGCCCGCATGGCCTGGTTCCATCGGCAAGGGCCTTAGGAATCCGTGTAACTGCACTCAGTACTTACATAGTGGGATGCTCACTAACTGCACAAACATTGCTGCGACTATTGCTATTGCCAGTGTTATCGATAATATAAATAGCACTCTCGTTTTGCTTGCATATAATTGACGGCTCATATTGTCGTCATTCCTGCTCTGAGTAACCTCTCCTGTCGCCCGTAAATAAGGAGTCTTCGAATTCGTACGGCTGCGGCGCTCAGGCCACCACGCTCCCTGCCCAGGCAAGTGCCAGCGCATGCCTGCCACATGGAGTCTCGAAACAAGGGACCCTTCGTAATGATAGGCCGCAATCCCCACATGAATCCATCGTGGTCAGCGGCACAATCGCACTCTGCACAGCAGTCAGCACGCCTGCGAAGAGCCGTTGGCAGCAGCCGCATTCAGCATGAGTTGTTTTCTGGACTGCGGTGAGGTCTCTGACTGGGCTTGCATACGCTGAGTGTCTCAACGTGCTGAAAGGATTAACCTGAAATGGAGTAGTCATAGGTCGTGTTCTCTTTCGTCGTCGCAAGCTTGAGCTGCAAGGCAGAAGCTAAGGAAAAAAAGACAAGTGCGACCAGGATCAATAGATCAGATTCTTCTCAACCATGCTTTAGAGTGGTGGATTTGCATGAGACAACAAAGGCAGCGAGACCGTTCTTCCTCATCCACTCCTTCACCTTCGAAGCCACCACGTTGAACGTTCCAAGCAAAGTGCACGGGCAGCCCTCCGATCCCGGCCTTGCCGCTCATAGAAGGGCATGGATCGGGTGGACGCAGCCTAGGCCCGGGCTGCCGGAAGCTTCACGACAGCTCTCTGTGAGCACCAGCTCAAGGCCGCAGCGCGCTCTGATGGTGCCGAAGATCCGGCCTAGCGATTCTGCACACGGTTGCACTGGGGAGCACTGCACTGCCGCCCTGGCCTGTCGAGCAGCACCCCGTTGTCGAGAGCGGCTGCGGTCTAACCGCTTGACCTCGCGAGTCTTGGAACTTGCAGGTCGATTCGACTGTTGCACCGCAATCTATGCCAGTGAAGCTGAGGTGTTCGCAGCACGAACGACGGCATCCAAAGTGTCACTGGTGCCTTCGGGCTGTAGATTAGGAGTGCGAGTCTCCCAGGCTTTGCTTGCATGTGTGCAGTGCTTTCCGCTCATATGATAGTTACCGAATCATTGTGACGATTCCAGTGTCCAGTCGCCGACTCTTCCTGTCTACCAAGATTTCGGAGCCATCTTACCCTAAACCCGAAACTCGGTATCCTCAACACCGTTGCTGCAGGTGCCGCAAGATTTTTGTCCTTGCGGCATGTGGCATCAAACATCCAAGCTTGGCACGAAATTTCATTGCGCCAGAAAGAAGCGACAAAGATCGGAATTGCAGCATCCGTCGTTTTCAACATCGGAGACCTTCAACCCTAAACCCCAGATCATAGACCCCAGACTGGCCGCAGGCTGCACTGGATTTCACCATCTCACAAGCCGAGCGGATCCAGGCTCTCGACAACGATTTTGATGCGACAGGGCGGCGGATTTGCGAAAACAGGACGGAACTTCGACTGCACGACCCGAAGCTGCTTCAAGGAATTCGAAGTGCAAAGCTGGTTCAGGCCATTGGCGAGGTCCAATGACGCAGTGGCGGAGAGGGCCAAGATCTCCAATCCTAGATTTACGCCGCTCCCCCCCCCCCCCCCCCCCCCACGATTTGCCCACCCGATGTTTGAAAAGCCTTAGACACCAAACCCTAAACCCTGCGCTCTGCTGTGGCTAGTGATGAGGTCGGTGAGCTGAAGATCCGATGACCGTGGGCAAACTAGGGGGGTTAAGGGTCTTCCGATCATCTGCAAACCTGCTCATGAGCAGGCTTCCATATCATCTATCCTGGTCCTAGTCCGAAACCAACAGGAAAAAAACGACGCATCGATTGGTACCTGGAATCTCCAGCCCCAGAAGGGCACCACATCCAGCTTGCGAAGCTGCGGGCAGTCACGTAGCAGGTTCTGTAGTTCGCCGTCATGTGCCGGCAAGGACAAACGGAGGCGTCGGCTCCCTCGCATCACGCGAAGCTCCTCCAAGGACTGCAGGCACCGGAGCTGCACAAAGGTGTTCCGGGGGCGTCGAATCCCTGCAAGAAGAAAGGAGGTGATTTGAAATGCACGACCCGAAGGTTTGGAAAACTCTGGAGAATCCTCAATGGCGTCCAGTCCCACAGCTCCATCTTTAAGCTTCGAAGGTTTTGGAGGCGAGACATCTCGCGTCGGAACTGGTCGATGCGAGAATCCACACCGGTCCATGGAGCGCCCTCGTATGGGAATAGGTCTATCTCTTCGAGCTCAGGCAAGTGCCGGCTGATGGCCTTCATGGTGTCTTCCGTCAAAACGTGCTTCCGACCGTATTTGGACCGTTCCTTACTAAGCCACGTGGCAGGGAAGCGGAGCACCTTGGCCTGTTTCCATTTCGGCTGTGCTAGCAGGCTGTGGAAGCTCGAGGAATTGTCCGTCGGAAACCAGCATGTGCCTCCCTGCTTCCCCACCTCCGACAAGTCGAGGCATTTGGGCCAGTATCTCTTCAGCACCACTCGGCTTTTCCTTGACAAATTCTCCAGCTTCACGAAAGTCGGCGAGGAGAGATAACCCAGGAACATCGCAAGGACCAGCTCCTTGGCCAGCAGAGCATCCCAGAAGGCCAGTGCTGCTGCTACTGCGGACGCCCTTTCGACGATTCGATTGCCGGTGCGGGTGGCGTCGGCGCAGGGAGAAGCCTCGGCCTCTTTGGCTGGTTCAGGGCTTCGCTGCCTAGCGGGGTCTGAGCGAGCTGCCGCCGCAGCAGCGTGATCTCCGCCTGGAGGCCTTGGATCTGAAGATCCCGAACCTGCGGCATTCAAATCTGAACCCGAAAAAGTTCAAGAGCCTCCGAAACCCTAAACAGCCGCGACAATGGCAAGAGTGTTGGGGCCCTTCTCGGCCTGCACCAACTCGAGGGCGTCGTTCAGCTGCTGCTGCAAATCGGCCATGGCTTTTGATGCCGCTTGCGTGATACAGAAATCTACAGCATTACATTTAGTGTTTTGAATAATTTGGGTGCTATGAAAATGTGATAATATGCTTGTGGGCAGCTTATATGCAGAAGCATACAAGTATTTTAGGGGATGATATGAGTAACTATCTAGGCTCTCGTAGCACAGCGTGCTGGCAAAAATCGCCTACTCTCTCCAGGCCGCTTGACGGCGCTTCAAGCCTAGAGCAGTCGAAAGTATCTGAAGGGTCATTGAAGTCAAAAGGGCACATGTACAGTTTAGGGGTTCAGGGGTGTGGACCCAGGGCTGGGGATTGGGGGGGTGCAGGGTGTTTAGGTGGTATTTATACGGTTTAAATTGGTAGAAAAAGCTCAGACAGTTCGGACAGCTGCAGTGCAGAGTCCCGTGGGGCTGTCGGTGTTCCAAGGGTTGTTCTGCGCAGGATTGATTTACCACGTCATGCGACCGACCACTCGGTAAGGATTCGGCGTCGCTGCTGCTCCGTGAGGCTAGCAATCGCTCGACCGTGGCGCGCCGTGTTGTCCTGCACTCCAAGTGCAATCGCAGCCTGCAATATGTAGGAAGGCGTCAAAGAACAGCTACTTCGGCCCAGGCACCGACACCCCGGCGAGCGAGAGATCCAGCTCTGACGTGCCTTTCGCAAGAGACTGAGACTACGACTGCTGACTGTCGTGGCCAGGAAAGCTGTGTGCGAGGCGATCCACGACTTCGCCGATGATCTGCGTGCTGCTGAGAGCTGCCTGCAAGCGAAATGAAAGACTTCTCTCCTCACTCCTCACTGGTAGCGGAGCTCTTCAAGCGGCCTGCACTCCTTCCCGGAGCTCCAGGCATTGAACCAGGGCTTCCCGGTGTTGCAGAAGCTCCTCGCGCGGAAGGGGCCCGAAAGCAAAACGCCCCGAGATCGTAAGCGTCTCTGTCGGCCACTAGCTGCAACTGCAGTCGCTCCAGCACGCTCTCACGCACCTCAGGGCTCACTTGCTGGCTGCATCTTGCTATGAACTTTCGGTGCTGCGCCACAGTGCCACAGGCTTTGGTGCCTCCAGACATTGTTCCAGGACTTGGCGGTGCATCAGCATCTCCTGCAGAGCTCAAAGCAACCACTCCGGAGCCGAAGAAGGCCTTCGTCCGGAGCTGGGCCTGGGCCAGTTTGCCGACCTCCGTGCGCAACATCGACACCTGCGATGCTGGTGAAGTCATGATACAGTCTTCGAGATCGACTGACGGGCTGCCTCGTCTGCCGATGCCTGCAGAGACATATCATCATGGCATTGGGCGAGGTCTATTGACCCTGCCTCTGCCGTTCCGCTCTCTTCGGAAGTCATGTTGGCAAGATGCGACGAGGTCGGACCAGACTGGCTGCTCGTTTACTAAGGCCTTCGCTGCGTGCACTAGGTGGGATCACCGATTCGCCGCCAGGATTCCTTGATCAAAGTATGACTTGGAGCCGATTACCTTGAGCGGCATCTTGGCAGACATTGATGCACGTTCTATGCCGATTCCCTGAGACACGCCCGTGCTCCAAGCCAAGCTGAGCAGTCGATGCTACTTGGTACGATAAGTCATATTGAACAGGGATGAACAGGGTCTGCGTCCGATGCGACTTCAAGAACTTGGCATGCGCAGAAGTCGGCGACCAGTTCTTTTCAAGCAGCACTCGCCCAGCCCCTCAGCAAGGCGCTGCGGACTGCAGCATCACGCGGCCTCGTTTCAAGATGTTTCAGCAGGGTAGAGCTCCGCGATCAACAGAGTCAATACTGACCAACTCTGGCAAAAGGACTTGTAAGCAGCTGGCTGAGGTGGCAGTGAGTGGAAAATTCGGCTTTGCCTGCCACAAAGCGACACCACAAAGCTCTGATGCACCTACGACCTAAACCCTGAACCGTATTCCCAGTCTCAGAATTTGCCGGTCTGCAGGCTGCAGCTTCACACAACTCGCAACCATCGGCCGACAAACCAGGGAGTGTTGCCGCAGAAGTTCTTGGCACGTTCAAGACCTTGCAAGGGCTTGGGTCAACAAGCAAAAGAATCGATGCGTACATTCACATCTTCGGCATACCCCAGACGATGGACCAGGCAAGGTAGCTACATTCGTCAGCTCTTGCATGTCGGACCCCGTTGGGTTATTCTATTTCGCGTATTGGGGGTTCGGTCTGGATTGCTCCAGTCGAGTCGTTTTACTTCCACGATGGGAAGTGGAGATATGTGAGGACACGTTCGTGCACAATGCAGATGCCAACGATGACCATAACAGTGATCACAACTAGAATCATGACTATGATTGGGGGGCATCGCCTGGCCATCATGATGACGATCATGGCTGTGATTGTGCTGTGGCCGTGGTGCCAGTGGACGTAAGAACGGTGATGGTGGGCTTTAGGGGAGAGTTACCTTCGGCACCAGCGTCTGTATGGCGCCGCAGAGGCCCCATTTCCACGGTGCACTCTCAGGTCCGGGCGGTCAAGCTCACCTGAAGGGACGTGGAGGAAGAACTGAAGATGGTCTCTGACTCTCTCTCGCTGCATTCTGCATTGCCTTCGGAAGGATCCGGACGTCCACCTCCTCCATGAGTTCCGGCATTTTCTGCGAGGGAAAAGGAGGTCTGCAGCTCGCAGATGCGCGGAGCTCTGTTTCGGCCTTTTGGTAGTAGGCGTAGAGCTGCCGGGGCGTCGGCGGCTCCTGGCCCTGGCAAGGGAAGCTTCGCTTGGCTTCCGGTGCTTCAAAGAAGCCCCCGCTCTTGTCGCTGCTGGGCCTCGCCTCTGGCAGCCGCTCCCAGCGGTTCCGCACCGGGTCGTGGAAGGCCCGGACCAAGGGCACCTCACACGGAGGAAAGGGAAACGCAAGGAAACGGAGGGAAATGGAGGGATGCCAAAAACCACGGCAGAAAAAAAATGTCAAAGTGCAAGTGCAAGGGACACTCTTGTCGTCGAACATAGGGTCGCAGAAGTGCGGTTGGCCTTCTTGCCACTCCGGCGCCTCCGCAAGCGAGCGGCAGCTCAACTCTCTCAGGCCTCTCCCGAACAGCTTCGACATCAACTTGCCTTCACACATGCGTAGAAGACGCCTCCGACGACCAAAACCCTGCCGATCACGTGGAAATCTCGCATGCATGTTGCCTTCATGTTCAACTCGATGAGTTTCGAGGCAGTGTGAGCTTAGATCGACACACAGTTGCCGGCCACCAACTGGAGTACATCCTGTCCTTAGTCCACAGAGCATGGTTATGGATGTCCGGTATTCGCAGAGATGTATCGCGGCCCTCCGGGATGTGCATTCACCGAATGCCCCCACGACGAAGAACCGAGAAACATGGCTCCTTCATGGATTCAACCCAATCTTCGACAAGCCTGGCGTGTTGAAAAGCGCCGCCACCAGACTGCTTTTGCTAGGGCGCGTCTTCGAAGGGGGCGTAAAAAAGCGCAGACCCCAATATCTGTTCGTATGGCGGGTCGACTTTTTCGAGCGATGGGGGATCCCGAAGAATGGGCGGGTCGGGCGATTCAGCATGCGGGAATTAGAACCGCATGGTACACGCTCCGGCCCACTGTGAGGGGTTTCGTCGTTTCACGGCCTTACAATGCCTTACAGCTGTGACGAAACGGAGGAGATTGCTTGGCAGAGGATCAGGTCCGTCTTACAGCACGCATCAGAACACGCGGATTAGCAACTGTCCAGCTGCATCTGCCGGGTCTCAAAGGGAATGTCATTCCGCTCACCGGCCGCATATCGCCGATAACGTTCCTGCACTCACCCACGGCTGGAAGTTCCGGGCTTTCTTGCGATCGCGCCAGTGATTCCCAAGTCCTTGCGTGCCTCTCTTTCATCCGGAGTTTCCTGCAACTTGATACTGCCGAGTCTTCACTGAACCCTTCGGGATAGTGCTGTCCGCTGTCCTTTTCCCAATGTTCCGTCCACCTTTCTCTCTCGACCTGCATGGTTGGTCACCAGGTTTACAATACAGCTCCCTGAAGCGGCTCTCTTATGCATCTATATATCTTTTCAGATTTTTATATACCAGACATGTGTGTGTGTATGTGTGTATAGATGGCCTTCTCTGTAGTGCATATGTGTATATATATATACACACAATATTGTATGTGTATGTAGATATATACACATATACATACATCCGTGCGTACACATGTTTGCTTGCCTTGACCTTATTTTTGTATATATTTATGTGTGTGTATATATATATATGTACGTGCATACGGCTGGATGTATCAAAATAAAATGGAACATGATCTGACAAAATGTAAAACGAAAAAGAACAGTATGATACAAAACCATATCCAACAACACCCTGCCAGTTAGTAGCATATCGTAAAATGCATTGCCATGTAATATATTACAACTTGATATGAAATAGTATCCTGTGGCCTCATATGATATGGTGTTGCTACAGTGTAACATAACATAACAAAAACTAACAGTGCAATACAACATAGTATATTGAACACAAGATAATGTAGAATCATAAAATCTGTTCCGACGTTGTATAGCATAACATGGTATAATGCAGTACAACATAATATAGCGTAAATAATGTGGTATGGCATAGTGTACTAGAACACAATATCATATCGAATAACATAGCTATGCGATTCACTACTTTACAGTAAATAGAAGACACGATAGTCGAATGGCATGCTATGTTCTACTATCTTAGACTGCGAAATATTGTACTATATTGTAGTATAATGTACTATACTAGAGTATGTGTTGAGTCATGCATCCATTTATTGATTCTGGCATATTGTACTATCTTTTCACTTTCTGTCTCATATCTTCTTTTATCTTACATTTCCTTATACCGTCTTTTCAGCTCATGATACCCTATGTTAGCTCATAATGTCTGATACTTTATCATCTATGTATGTTATATATATATACATATATACACGGACTCATATACTCTCTTCAGGGCGCCTCCTGCGTGACCCCGGTGCCGAACTTGCTGAACTGCAGGTCCTGCCGGAGATTCCCTAAACCCGAAACCCCAGACCCCCAAACCCTGAAACACCAAAAAGCCCTGACCCCCCAAACCCCCGCCCACAAAGCCCCGGAACTGTTGGCACTCCACTCCTGGTCGTATAGGGCCTTCTTCCAGGAGTCGCTGAGCCTCGAAGCATCATGCAACGTGATATGTGTATGTGTATATATGTACACATAGGTATAATGTCTCTATATATATATATGTACACATATATACATATATACATATATGCATATGTACATATGTGCATATACATACATACATACATATACATATACACATATACACATATACACATATATACATATATACATATATACATATATACATATATACATATATACACATATACACATATACATATATACATATATACATATATACATATATACATATACACATATATACATATACACCTATATACCTATATACCTATATACATATATACATATATACATATACACATATATGATCGAGTAACACACTTCTGTTGTATACCACAAGTCTGTTATATACATGCATGCATCTGTTTACCATCCATCCATGCATACATACATACGGACATATACACGTACATGCTCGAGATGCCACGCAAACTATACCGCCTCAAACATTTCAGCAAGCGATGAGATCCACACGTGGCATGCGCTTCCTGGATCTCCTTGAACCTGGTCTCAGCCTGGCAAGATGATGATGAAAAAGAAACGGATTAGGCTTTTGTTTGCGGTAAAAAAACATCCGATTGCGGGTGTTTTTTCCACAGCTTTTTCCGACAGCATGAGTCTGAAAGCGGGTTGGGTTGTAGGATTCATGCAGGATGAAATGAAGAACGGTGCAAAAAACGGCTTGCACAGGGCTCAGATACGGCTTGTATGAGGCTTTCATTCATGTAGGTATTCAAGATAGGGTCCATGCAGGGTTTATACAAGGTTAACAGGAGGTTCGTATTGGGTTGAATTTTTAAGGTTCATATAGGGCTTCTAGAAGGTTTTGTGAGTTTTGAAGAGGCTCTTGAAAATCGGAACAGAGCTGTGCTTCGAGTATGCCGGATTAGAAGCAAGAGGCTCTCAGGCGATGCTGCTGCCTCCGGATCATCAACATTCCGATCCGGATGGTACCGCTTCGCAAGGCGTCGGTACCTGTGCAGTGGAGACAAAGCAACCAACAGAACTCACCACAGCCATGAGCTACTGCCAGCAAACCTGTAACTCGGAACTCTGAAGCTAAGACCTCGCAGGGGCACGCTTCCTTAATCTCCTCCTTCTTTGCCTTTTGAGGCACCTCCAAGATGTCGTAATACCTTGCAAAAGGCATCCCCGATGTACCGTTTTGAAAGACCCAAGAAGCTGAGCCTCCCACGTCCGGCTCCTGCTTTGGGCCTTCGGACGGGACGAGGACGAAGAGCTTTCGCTTTCGGCCTGGTCTGCACTTTCGCAGGCACTGTCAGCTGGCAAGGTGTGCCAGGATTCTCTCTGAGCTACTGTTGCTGCTCTATGATGTCTCCCCTCCGGTCGTGTGCGACTCAGGAGGTATGACGGTAAGCGATGGCTCACTCGCTGCTCTGAGCTTTGAGCACAAGCCATCTAACAATCTGAGAGCCAGGCGGAGAAGAAGCGCAGCTGCTCCTCGGCCTGGGAGAAAATGGAGTGCTTGGGCTTCGAACCTAGGACCTAGGCCGGATGTAGAGGCACCGCACCCTGATGGCCGGCCGCAGCAAGCACCTGCACTCGCGGTGAGCGGACTATGTGAGACTGAGAGGTGTCATTGGCAAGCCACCTCGGAAGCAGCGGTCGAATCAAGGCCGGTTTGAAGAGGCCGGCCCGAAGCATTCTGGGGTTTGGGCCGGTTTGGGGTTTAGGGCAGGGCTTTTGGGTATTCGATGCACGAACCCTGGGATCCTCGATGCATTGGCTTGCTGCCTTTACTGCCCAGAATTAGCATCGTCTATTACCGGTCCGTTAAATGAAACTTGTCCAGACACCTCTCCGTCTGGCATTTGCTGGAGTTTCCATGGCACATTCTCGAAGCTGGCAGCCCAAGGTAACGCAAATAAACAGCATGAAGCATGTCCTGACTTGAGAACACAGGCACCTCACCAGCCTCACCACGCGTGCTTTTTCAGATTCCCGTAACTCTGAGAAATACATAAACAACCCTGCCCCGAATGATCCCCATTTAGGCTTCCCACGACCCCACACTGCGGGATTGGCACAGGCATACGACTTTGAGAAAACCCCTATATTCTTAAAACCCCTTGACCCTTCAACCACAAACCCTTCGGCCTTTAACCCCTTCACCCTTAAACCTTTCAACCCTTATATTAACGCCCCTAAGCAGCCTTAAAACCAGAACCTCTTGGCCGTGTCTGAGCCGATGCTTTGCGCGCTAAGGGCGGGGGTGCCAATCCCGAGCAGGGAAGCCATGACTTGGATGCGGGGTTAGAAGTACCAAGCAGCAACGGCATTATATGACGGACTAGGGAAATTAGATGTATGCTGGTAGTGTAGCAAGGCTATACAACATAGTAAAACCGGGCAACATGGTAGTATACCATACAATCATCTGTTCATGCCAGCAGTAAATCTTAGGCCCTAGGCACTTCCAGCCCCTCTTACCACGTGAGACCTTTCTCCGAACAGAAGCTTACACGAGGATAATACACGCACCGCTTCAACAGAAGCAGCACCCCGCGAGCTTTGTGAAACCGTAGGATGTACAAGTGGTGCTGGACGAGCTTACCTTCCGAGACAGCATGGCAAGGCGCTGGGAATGCTGGAGGCATTGACGCAGAGAGGCCAAGACGGAGGTATGACGAGCCTGGAACCTCGCCCACGCCCACGTTTTGCAGCAGGAACCTGCACCATAGCGTGCATATTGCACGCACAGGCGTAGCCTTATCAGTCGACCGAAACTGAGCATCGCACACGGGCGGCCGGACGCGCGAGAACTCGCGGTGACGAGGTCAAGTCCTAACCAGCGCGGCTGCCGGCTGCTGCAGATGTCTTTACCATCACTTCGCCACGGAACTGCCTCGCCCTGGCGAGAAGCCTTGCAGCCTGCTAACACGAAACTCAGGAAGAGATATAGCTATTGCCAATGCGAGTGTGTCAAGTGTGTGCGAGCTAAAGGAGAAGATGGGACCTCGACCTCGCCCGCCACGGCCACGTTGACCCGCACTGCCACGCCCCGTCGCGTGGCCTCAGGCAACGTCCGACTCGTCCTTTTCGACTTCGCCTCCGGGCCCTCGCCTCTGCCCCTACCAACGGATTCCTTCTTCGCAGGCTGCTTAGCCGCCGCTGGCCCTTAAACAGGGCACTAGGGCGCCATGACGTGGGGTGCCCTTGCATTGCGGACTCAGGCTAGGACTCTTCATGGGCTTCCTGTGCAGCCGTCAAGGTAGGCACAGCCATGAAATGTCTGGTCCAGATCTGTCTGATGCAGTCCTGACAGCACTGTTTGTTGAGACCTTCTGATTCTCCGTGCCCTGACAGATTCAATCTCGGCATCGAGGCTTCGGTGATCCGATTTGTCCCTGTAGGGACCCCAAAAAGCACATAAGCATAAGCATTTTATAGGGATATCCCTATCTTATTGGGCTTCATTATAAAGGGGGTTTATATGGGATATCCCTATCCTAATTTTTGCTTATGTGCTTTTTTGGGGTCCTACCCTGGAGGTTCAAAGCTGTAGCCTGTGACTGCGAGCTTGCGTGCTCCAGCGATTGCCACAGGGGGGCGCCATCTGGCCTGCGCAAGGTCTTGAGGCCCATGATGGGGCCTTTCCCGAAGGGCATGGTATTTTTTCTTATGCTGTGGGTCTCTCCCCTTATGCTCCCGACTTGTTTTTATGCTAACGGTTTCTGCTCTTATGCGAACCGGGCTTTTCCTTATGCCCACCGGGCTTTTCCTTATGCTCACCTGGCTTTTCCTGATGCTCCCCCTCCTCCCCGCCACTTCACTTCCAAAACCTGGCTTTTCCTTATGCTCCCCTGTTGCATCCTGCACCACAATTGTTTTTTCCATTATGCTTCCTCGTCCGCCCTCCTTCCCCCCAAAAGTTGGGCTCCCCTGTTCCAGAATTGCTCTGCAAAGTTGAAACTTTGTCTCAGATTGATACCTTTGGTGCCGTCTGAAATCTTTGCATCTTACGGCAGATCCGAATTCACAAAGGAAACTAGAATCCAGGCTTACAAGATCTTGTGATTCGAACTCAGAGGCTGACCACCCACAGCAGCGGTTCACCAGCAGCCGAAACCATAGAAACAGTCAAGGTTTGCATTGTCCACAACGCTAATAGTTTCCTCCCGTCGTCCATGCACGAGTCACCCACTTGGATGAATCGTGCTTTCTTCCTTTCTTTACGATTCCGCAATACTCCCAATGATCGGACTTGCCTTTGCCAGCAATCCACACATGGCAGTTGAGGTCTTCATTGTCTTCAGGATCATCTTCGGGATTTTGACCTCTTCAAAGGCTGTCAAGAACTTCATCGAGAGTTCACGATGCTTCTCCCAATGTTCGAGCAAGTCTCTTGAGTAGCAGATTCCAGCATTACGATAGCATCGACGCTCGATCAGAGGACTGCGTGTGCTGGGCAAGGCACTAATCCAGCCCAAAGGATTTCCACGTGAAACACGTTGCTGGAAGCCTGACAGCTGCTGCGCTATCAACCTTTCACAGCCATTGGAACTGCTCTCCTTAGCCGGACTCTTGCCTGACGGGTAAGCTGCGGTTGACATCTGTGGACGTCAGACTGGGGACGGTGCAAACCCTTGACCCTTCTGAACGACAAGCCTCCACGGAGCCGCAGCTGCAGGCCAGACCTCGAAGTGACAAACCGCTATATACACAAGGGACGTGCTTGGTGGACACGCTTCGAGGCGACGGTGGGACGCGTTGGCTACCACATTTGCTCATCGCGAAACGGTCCTGTGAACAGTCAGTCAAGCTGTCCCGCGACCCACTGTCGTCTGTGCATATAGGGCCACTGGACAGCTCGAAACCTCTGTATTGGCTACCTGAGTTGCTCGTCGCGCAACGGTCCTGTGAGCAGTCAGTCAAGCTGTCCCGCGACCCACTGTAGTCTGTGCATAAAGGGCCACTGGACAGCTCGAAACCTTTGTACATGTCGCAAGAGAAAGCATGCCACCCACATCTCACAAGAGGACTAGTGGCTGACTAAGTCAGGCCTCAGAGGTCTCGCGGATGGCCATCCTGAATCATGGATTCACCCGCTCATCGCCGCCCCTGTTTTCTCTTGCGGCCGCGTGGCTTGCTTTCCGGCACACTGTTGAGATTGGGTGGCCCCCCACACAAAGCACCAGCGTACTTCACGTGCTCGCACTCTGCGTGCAGGGCATAGTTGATGCACGTGCAGACTTTGTAGATGTGCTCACCGTCACGACCCCGGGGCCAGTAGGAGTTCACACAATGGCCCTCACACACTACAACATGGTCCACGAAATACCTTTTCAGCACCTTGCGATTCAAGACGTAGTGGCCGCCTTCCTGCACTTCCAGGATGCCGGAGGAAACCAGAAGGTCAGTCAGATCCGCGCCGTCCTTGTAAAGCATCGCACACAATGTGCGGGCAAGGGCCTGCGTGGCAAGGGACATCACGTGCAGCGCAGCTCTATGTCCTTTCCCCGCCCCTACCCTCGCCTCGTTTACAGGCGCAGTCGGGGATGCCATGACCCAGAACGTGGTGTACTCTGACTCTTCTGTGCTGGGCCCCCTTGGAGTCCCGGTGCCTTAGCGTGCGTCATAATCGCATGGTCACGCAGCACACGCAGATTTTCGTACATTCCCCGGAATATCCCTGTCAAGCAGCAAACGCGAAGCTTGATGTAGTTCTGCTTCTGGCGTTCCTTCCAATAGTCTATGGCTGGAGAGCGCCCTTGCGACCGCAGGCTCGCACTGTTCAGCAAGTACTCATTCTCGTCAGTAGCGAAAGCGGACATTCGCATGGGCTTGCCCCACTCGAAGACAGACGACCATTTCGAGTATAGGTGCTGCATGCCGTGCAGGGCTGCTAAGAGCCCGTCCTTGGTGCGACTTTTTAACTCCGCCTCCCAGGAGGCATGTCGTGCCTCCAAGGGGTTAGTGCCACCACCGCTGCCCGGACTGGTACCGAGGATGCCTGCCCAAAAACTTGGCACCCAAAGTTTCTTGGCATTGCGTGCAGGGGCCCGGACACTTTTGAAGACGCGCTGAAGGTCCTGCACCGTGCCCTGTGCAAAGAACTGCTGCTGAAGGTAGTTGGCCACGTCAACCGGCAGCTCCTCGAAAATGACTTGCCAGATGGCATCTGCCAGCTGCAACGTGGGCAGGCACCTGCCGTCAAACCGCACGCTCTCGCGCTACCGTTGACGTCTACACCTATGCGAACTCTATATGCACTGCAGGTTGCAACAGCCTCGTCATGTCCGACAGTGTCATAACATTGGCCACGGCTGGATCCGGCTTCTTTCTGCCCGGCGCCTTCTTCGCTGACTGGGCGAATTTCCTGGGAAGGTTGCGAGCCAAAGCCTGCTTGTAGTGAAAGTAATCCCCTACCAGTCGGGCACCCGGAAACACTGCGCGGCGCGCTGCAGCGATGCCCGGCGCATAGTCGGCATGCACCTGGACAAGCTGCGACTTCAAGTCAAAGTTCGCGATTTCTTTGCAAAGCCAGCAGAGATCTTCGAAAACGGCGGTCAGGTTTTCCTCTGACTCGCTGTTTACAATTGCTTGCATGATGGGCTGCGCATTGGAGGTGTGAGCCTTGTACTGCTGGCGCTTGCCTGCGATCATGGCGGCATTTGTATTGGACGGGGGTAGACTGCGAGCCGCGAGGCATAAGGTCACAACACCATAGTTGTTGGCGATAGCTCCCATTTTCATGTCGACTATGAGGCGAATGCGATGCTTTGCTGCATCCTTCAAGCGCAGCAGCATACCAGCGCACGATAGCGGGACGTAGACCCTGCCTTCCTCGACGACTACCCCATTAGGTGACTTCAACACCAAGAGCTGCGATAGGTCGCCTGCAGATTCCAGGTCTTCCGGCACATCAGCCTGCCACGACTTCACCTCGTCCAAGAAGGCCTCGATTGGAACAGGCTTGGTGCTTGAAACAGTGCCATGCTTCTGCCTCAGTCTCTTGACCGGGCTGTGTAGCTGGCTCGAGTCACAGCTGAACTCCAGACCCGCACGACGAAGCGCTTCGCGCAAACTCCGCGACGTGATGGGCGCTCCCGAGTCAACATGGTCGTTCACCACATCTTGCACTTCTGCTGAAAGTAGCCGACCGCCTTGCGCCAAAGCTTTGCGGTCGTGCTGGCCACGACAGTCCACAGTCACCTTTCCCTCGGCCGGGCCACTTATCCACACAACCACACGGGCATGGAAACTGCATCCAGGCTTACATTCAGCACAGGGCCCCCACAACTTGTAGGCAGCATTGCCACCTTCTGTAACTGTCCGCTTTGTTGTAAAAGCAATGCTACACGGCTTTCGTGCCTTCTGGCACATGCGCCGAGCTAGACTCGTCGCTTCCGCGAGGTTCGAGGGCGGCACCTGCACGAAACCGCTGTAGACGTTCTCGTAGCCTGGGTCGCCCGAGTCACCCGTCTTGCCCAAAAACGGCGACGACGGCTGTCCTTTATCCGCTTTAGCAAGGCTCGATGGAGACATCGGCCCCAGGCCGCTGTCGTACCTTTTCTCGTCTGTCTTGCTGGGCGGTTTGGGAGACAGCCGGGCCTGCTGGATCGTGCTGCCTGTCCTCTGCAAAGCCATGACGGACTCCTCCAGGAAGCCATGGAAGAAGTGTAGAGGGATTCCCCACTGACGTGCTGTACTGCGCGCCTGGTTCGACATGCTGCCCCACCGATGCTTGACGAAGACCGGCCATGCGCCGGGGCGCATCTTCAAGACGCCGAAACCGTGGCGTTCAAGATGTTGCCCCGTTGCCACGAGCTTCTGGTAGGCATCCTCTCGCTTCATTGCGTCGCACGAGTACACATTGCGAAACACGGGCACATTGCGCCCTGCAACATCGGCACAGATGACGGCCCCTGGAGTGTGGCTCGCAGAAGCTTGATTGCAACCTCAGCTTCTTCTCGGCCCTACCTTAGACTATTCAAGACATCTCTTGAAAGAAGTCACCTTACACTACACACACTGGCGTGCAACGACATTTGCCACTCAAGGCACGTCCTGCGCATGGGAAGCCGCAGCCTTGTAAGGCCCCACAGATCGGCGCACGCCTGCACCCTCCCTGGCTCGCCAACTGCCACGACTAATGTCAACATCCAACATGTTGAAGCCTCGCGCGAGTCGTCGGTGCGTCCATTCCACAGCCAGCTTGCTGGCCGAAGCTGGGATCTCACGGGGCCCACTTGTGAATGGTCGCTGCTCCACGATGGACGCAATGGCTTCTTGGCATATGGTCGTCAGAAGACCTGCGCCACAGATAAGGAGCCTTGCCGGCTAATTAGCTATAATTCTTCTCGCGCTTGCGAGCTACCGCCTGCCGCATGCTTCCAGCTTCTATATTAAAGCCTTGACATGCCGCCCGCGCCTTCATGAGTCCAGAAATAGGACAGTTTCTCAAACATGGAGTTGAGTGTGCCACCGTCGGCATAGTATGCATCCTGAGAAGCTTCGTGCATGGCGCCTCGCGCCTCGAGAAGTGCGGCCTGCCCAACTGCATCTAACTTCCACACAAGCTGATCACCGTGTGGGGGCACCTTGTGCCCGACGTGCGCGATAACACGCTGGAAGATCTCTGACATGAACTCAACAAACTTGTCCCGCAGCCCCTCCGGGTATGATAGCTGACTGCCACGTCGCCCAGCTGAAAACACGCAGCCTCACTGAATTCTGCTGCGCCGCGTGACATCTCCAAAACGACAAGCAAACCCCGAAGCTACACTCGAAGTCTTGCTGCCTGCCGAGTCGCGATTCGCGAGTCCGATCTTGTGCCGTGCATCGCTTGGCGCCCACCATGTGCTCAACACAGACGGCTGCTGAAGTAGCACCATGCCAATGTTGGTCGTCTCGAAGTGCACACCGCAGTCTACTCTCTCTTCGTGACCTGCGGTCTTCCGTGCCTTTACGGGCCTCGCCAGGACATCGGCCTGGGTATCCCAGTCATACCGACCCCCGTGCGCGGCTTCCAGTAGCCGTGTCAGCACGATGTGCGAGTCCTTGGTAAACTTGCCCGACTTGGCATATTCTGGACACAGAAAGGCAGATCCTTCGGGGCCCACCAACAACCCGTAGCCGTCGCCTTGCTGCAGTCGAGCATTGAAGGCTGCGTGTGTGGATTCGGTGATGAGGTGATGCTCCATCTCTGCCGGTCCTGCCAACCACTGACCGACTCCTTCTTCCGCCTTAGACAGGGACGAAGCTGCGCGCGGCAGTATACTCTCGCTCACTCACTCACACACACTGACACACACACACACACCCACCCACACACCCACCCACACCCACACCCGCACGCGCACGCACACACATGCGCACGCGCGCCTTCACTGCTCAATAGCCAAGCAGCCGCGGCACGCTTGAAAGCTTCCCGCACCGTTTTCATGACGGGCGACTTCCCGGTGCCAATGTCGGTCGCCACTTGCGCCCAGTAACGGTGCGACAGCGTATAGTCTGACCACTGCACGGAAAGATTTCGATGTAGCAGTGAAGAAGCGAAAGCTTTGAAGGTCTCCAGCAACATGGTCGACGACAAAGCAACCACGCGTGCAAACGCCTCCATGTAAACTGCCAGTCGATAATCTGCCAGCCACCACAGCGGCGTGAAGACATCGACCTCCTCCGCCGCGGTCAGCGTGCCTTCCCGCACCGCCTTTAACCCCGCCTGCAGCCGACCAAGACATTGTTCGAAGCTGAGCTTTTCCAGGAAGGGGCTGCGGGCAGGCACGTCGCTAAGGGCCTCTGCAATTGACCCCGAACTCACAGTGGCAAGGAAGGCCACCACATCCTCTTCAAACAAGCTCTCTGCGTCTTCCAGACCCATGTCTTGGCCATGACTCAGAGACTGCATGGGGCTCGCAGGAGGCAACACTCCATCAATGCCCGCGGCACCCCGGACGCCACTGGGCAAAGTAGGCTTCAGGTCGCTCGAAGGATGGCAGCTGCTCTGTCCTTGGCCTGGACCGGTCCCCACGTCGGATGATGTAGATGGACATGACTCCAGACAGCTGTTCTGGCCTGCAGCACTCGTCAAGTCACCTGGAGGTGGAGGCGACGAGCTCTCTTGTCGAGGCGGAGCCGAGGAGCTGTCTCCTTGTGGGGCGGTACCTCCTGCTACCAGCTGTGACGAACCCAGCGCACCCTGCTCCGTGATTGCAGGCTGAGACGACGCCCCTTCCGAAGCCCTCGCCAAAACCACATAGTGCAACTCACCGCCCATTGCGCCAGATCTCTGTTGTTCCAAGCTTAAGAACTTCTCCGCGCTCACATCATTCACCTCGCTGTCGTTTACGACCAGCCAGCCGCCGTCCTCACCTTGCACTGTGGCATAGTAGTGTCCCGCCGCTGCGGAGTCACCTATGTGGTGCACCGCCGCTACCACTTCGTACAGATTTCCCTGCACATTCACCGTCTTCGACACGCCGATAGTCCGTCTATCCTTGTGCTGCACGAACTGGCCATTGTGAAGAGTTGCTGTGCGCCACCGCTTCAACACAGCCAATAGAACACTTGGCGCCCGTTCAACATGTGCTCTCTTGAAGGCAAAGCCGTGGACTCGCAGTGCGGGCACTGCCACCGCCGATCGCGGTATTTCACATTCTCCGGCGCCAAACTCGGAGAGAAGTAGTTCTCCACCACACCTTGCAGGTCTTCGACACCGCTTGGCAACTCCATCTGCATCTCGGACATTGCCGTGCAAGCACCGTGGCGAAACGCTTGCCTGCAGCCTGCGCACCGAAGGTAAAACTGCTCCACCCCCTGCGTTGAATCTGTCAAACCCGCAGCATCGGCGACGCCACATAAGAACTCGAAGCTGTCTTCCTGCACCCCATGATACCAGCGCCGCAGAATGGGCTCCGGCTTCGTGACGGCCACGGCTGTCATCTCGCGCCATACCTGCCAAAGCTCACTGGCCACATCATTGCCCTCCAGTTTCAGCGTTTGCCGCCAAACTGACGAGCTATACAATCCTTGCAGCGCAGCGTTGATGAAGCAGCTCTGTCCCACGTTTGCCAATCCACCGCGATACGCTCGATCTTGGACTCTGCTCGCCACTGGGCAGAAGCCCACCCATGTCGTTGGGCCCCGCAAACGCCTGAACGGAACCGGTTGGGCTAAACGAGCGGAGTCCGTGATTGGCCACAGATGCGTTCGCTTGTACGGTAGTGCATCCACGACCGCCCGATGCTCGCCCGCGTCGTCTCGGAACTCCTCCAAGCATTCCGGCACAAAGGAATCTCCAAGGACACCCCAACCGTGGATCTCGCCGCCTGCTGCCAGCCACGTGCTGCCCGGTGAACAAGCAATGTGGCGCACCTCCATGGTCTTTTCTCGTTGCAGCACCCGTTCAAGTGTTTCCACGTGTCGATAAAGGAGAACACGATCCCCCAGGCTCGGTTCTGCATCTCGAAGAGGTTGCTTCCTTGGCAGCCCCCGCGCTGGGTCTATGAGTGGACCCGCCGTCCTTTGCTGCACCATGGCTGCTCCGATCCTGCGATCGAGTTGTTGCGATGCAACTACGAGTCTACAGTCTGTCCAGTCTGAGGATACGAGAAACATACAGCCACCACAAATGCAGCAGTCAAGCTCAAGCACATCCACATCCATGCGCCGTGGTATGCCGTCTAGGTCAGGTTGCCTCGTCCTTAGCGAGATTCTAGATGTTCTGCACATCACCTCCGTCCAGGCAGCCGACCGGTCCGCGCCACCGCGCCAGGCTGCACGAACCTCGGACGACCACCGCTCACACAACCGGAATCCGAAATGTTTTTGTCCGCCGCATTGGCCTCATGCCTGCTTTCTTCGCGGCTATAAATTTTTGCCGCGTGCATAAGCAACGCCCATCGCGCATAACCCAGCACAGCCTGTGTCCGTTTCGAGTTCAGAGCATCCGTGGCCCAGCTATGATGACGTCCGTGGACGGTCCGGTCCTGATGACTCTCTCAGTTCCAAGCTCCATGGTCCAACCATGATGACGTCGATGGTCCGATCCGTCCTGAGTTCAGAGCATCCACGACCCGACCATGACGATATCCATGGTCTAATCCGCTCCAAATTCAGAGCATCCATGGCCCAGCCATGATGACGTCCATGATCTAAGATGTTCTGAATGCATCCTATAAAGTAATGGAATAGGGCTCGCTGGCTAAATCTTCTGCACGTCACCTCGGTCCAGGCAGCCGACCGGTCTGCGCGCACGAACCTCGGACGACCTCCGCTCACACAACCGGAATCCGAAATGTTTTTGTCCGCCGCATTGGCCTCATGCCTGCTTTCTTCGCGGCTATAGATTTTTGCCACGTGCACAGGCAACGCCAGTCGCGCATAACCTCACACAGCCTGTGTCCGTTTCGAGTTCAGAGCATCCGTGGCCCGGCCATGATGACGTCCGTGGACGGCCCGGTCCTGGACGTCCATGGTCTCGTCCGTTCTCAGTTCAGAGCGTCCCTGGTCCAACCATGATGACGTCGATGGTCCGATCCGTCCTGAGTTCAGAGCATCCACGGCCCGACCATGACGATGTCCATGGTCTACTCCGCTCCGAGTTCAGAGCATCCATGGCTCAGCCATGATGACGTCCATGCTCTAAGATGTTCTGAATGCATTCGACAAAGAAATGAAAGACGACATAACAAAAACAACAAACTAATATGCATATGTATACATGTATATATGTATACTATACTCAATATCTTTAGCATTTAGCAATATATAACTGTATATTCAACTATATTATGACATATATTTATGAGTCACAACTATCTATGATTGATAACATATGTATAGATACAATAAAAGTATATATATATATATATATATTATAAGCTATAAATATATGAAGTGCTTGTATCATATTTGACCTTACGAGTACCGTAGTTTATAAGAGTGTGATATATATATATATATGTATATGTATATATACATATATAGATACCAACCTTTAAATATATAGTACAAGATACGAGTGCATATAAATATGAAACATATATGTAATGTAGCTTGTAATGTAAATATGTATATATATATACATGTACATATGTACACAGGTATATGTGTATATATATATATATCGAACAAAACTGTATATGTCGAATATAAGCAGGATCAATATGAAAAACGTATACACAACCTAATACGTATACCAGATAGACCAAAAATATATATACATATATATATATATATACATGTGTTCTTCTTCTTTGCTACACATAACAATTCACATATCTTAAGCTTGCCTACAATGTAACATATTGTGACAACATAGAATATGATGTGAAATTAAACAGCTTGGAAATAAAAACGCGTGATATACAACAAACGTTATATATATATGTATACATATCTGTATATATGTATACTGTGTAAAAAATATCATACATAGTTATATATATACACACTATACATATATATAGATATATACATATATTTATATATCAATACAATATAGTACAAAAAAACGTATAATGTTTAAAATAATCTATATATATATACACACATATGTAAGTTCAGAGCATCCATGGCTCAGCCATGATGACGTCCATGCTCTAAGATGTTCTGAATGCATTCGACAAAGAAATGGAATACGACATAACATAAACAAAAACTAAAATGCATATGTATACATGCATATATGTATACTATACTCAATATCTATAGCAATATATAACTATATATTCAACTATATTATGACATATATTTATGTATCACAACTATATGTGATTGATAACATATGTATAGATACAATAGAGTATACATATATATATATTATGTATTATAAATATATGACGTGCATGTACCATATTTGACCTTATCGTAGTTTACAAGAATGTCATATATATATATACATATCATTCTATATATACATATGCACATATATATATATATACCAACCTTTAAATATATAATACAAGATAAAAGTGCATATAAATGTAAAGCATATATGTAATGTAGCTTGTAATGTAAATATTATGTATATATATATATCTATATGTGTATATATGTACACATGTATATGTATAAATATATATATATATATATATCGAACAAAAACTGTATATGTCGAATATACGCAGGATCAATATGAAAAAACGTATACAAAACCTAATACGTATACTAGATAGACCATATATATACATATATATATACATACACATGTTCTTCTTCTCTGCTACGCATAACAATTCACACATCTTAAGCTTGCCTACAATGTAACATATTATGACAACATAAAATATGATGTGAAATTAAACAGCTTGGAAACAAAAACACGTGATATATAACAAACGTTATAAAAAAATATGTGTATATATGTATACTGTTGAAAATAAGTATCATACATAGTTATATATATATACACACTATACACATATATTTATATATATCAATACAATATAGTACAAAAACAAAAACGTATAATATTTATAATAATCTATATATATATATGTACACATACGTACATATGTCTGTATATATATATATATATATATGTACGTGCATGTGTCTGTTGTCGGTGTACAAGAACGACGGCAACAAAGGCTTGCACGTGATGGAAAACAGTGCGACGACGTTTCAAATCACCGCGGCAGCTCATAAACGCTAAAGACATGGAAAAACTGTCTAAAAATTCAGGTGCGGCATGGTGACGTAGAGGCATGCCTGTGTTCGAGGGTGTTTTTTTGGCAATGACACTTGAGTTTTTCAAGCGGGATTTTCGTGCAGACTGAAGACAACAATCCGTGCAGAACCAAGGCTCTTTCATGATTGGAAACGGCACAAACGGGCCCACAATAGCTTTATTTTTGGGTGTTTTTTGCTACTGCCGGCCTAGAGTTTTTTTCAGAAATTGCGCGTCGCACGCTTTTGGCAGCGAAAAATGGCCATAAACGTACTTTCAAAAATTCAACCACTTCTGCCGTAGCTATGCAAAACCTAGGTTTTCGCTCTGGAAGCAGAAACTGAAAATCCCGCAAAAACCACNGCGAAAAATGGCCATAAACGTACTTTCAAAAATTCAACCACTTCTGCCGTAGCTATGCAAAACCTAGGTTTTCGCTCTGGAAGCAGAAACTGAAAATCCCGCAAAAACCACATGCGCCCATCGAACACGAAGTTGATGTCCAAATCTGCCAAAACGCTGAAGAACCTGCAAAAATTGATTTTGGAGTTTCTGCTTTTTCCCAAGGCGTTGCATGGGCTTTCATTCCAGCTTCGCGCTGTTCTAAAGTAATTACACGGCCGCCTGGGGGTCCTGCCCCAGTGCGCTCAAAGGCGAAATTCGATTTCGGAAATGGCCATATACGTACTTTGAAAAATTCACCCACTTTTGCCGTAGCTGTGCAAAACCTAGGTTTTCGCTCTGGAAGCAGAAACTGAAAATCCCGCAAAAACCACGTGCGCCCTTCAAACACGAAGTTGATGTCCAATTCTGCCAAAACGTCATAGGACCTGCGAGCCTCTATTTTTGAATTTCTGCTTTTTCCCAAGGCATTGCATGGTTTTTCATTCCAGCTGCGCTCTGTTCTAAAGTAATTACACGGCCAACTGGGGGGTCCTACCAAAGGCAAAATTCGGTGGCGAAAAATTGCCGTAAACGTGCTTTCAAAAATTCAACCACTTCTGCCGTAGCTATGCAAAACCTAGGTTTGCGCTCCGGAAGCAGAGACCGAAAAACCCACAAAAACCACGCGCGCCCCTCAAGCACGAAGTTGATGTCCAAATCTGCCAAAACGCTGAAGGACCTGCAAAAATCGATTTTGGAGTTTCTGTTTTTCCCAAGGCGTTGCATGGTTTTTCATTCCAGCTACGTGCTGTTTTAAAGTAATTATACGGCCGCGCCTCAAACATGGCTTTGATGTTAGCAAGTCTGAAAACCCTATGGAGCCTGCAGAACCTGATTTTCGATATTCTGCTCAAACCCAGGCCCTTACAGGCTTTCTCGAAGGCCATAAGGAAGAGCCAGGTTTTGGGGGAAAGGGCGGAGACTGGGAGGGGGAGGGGAGGGGAGCACAAGGAAAAACCAGGTTCGCATAAGGGTAAGCTAGGATCGCATAAGGAGAGCAACCCACAGCATAAGAAAAAATACCATGCCCATATATACAGCATAAGAAAAAATACCATGCCCATATATGGGCAATGGTGGCGCAGGCTGCAACAAGTGAGCATAAGGAAAAACCAGGTTTTGGGGAGAAGGGCGGAGACCGAGGAGGGGGGGGGGGGGGGGGGGGGGNACCACACGCCTATAAGGGAAAAGGGGGGGCGGGGGTGAAAAAAGGAGAAAAAAGGAAAAACCGGGTTTGGGGGGAGAGGGGGGAGGCCGGGGGGGGGGGGGGGGAGTGGGGGGAGCATAAGGAAAAGCCAGGTTCGCATAAGGATAAGCCAGGATCGCATAAGGGGAGCAACCCACAGCATAAGAAAAAATACCGTGCCCATATCTGGGGAAATCTCGAGCATAAGAGGAGAACCCATGAGCATAAGAAACCAGCCGTGTCCGCGACGGGATGGAGGCATGGAGGTCGATGGAGACATGGAGGTGGGCACCATAAAAATTAAAACCTTAAGCACAAAAATTAATACCCAGCCCTTTCCCGAAACATGCGACCTAAGTTGATATACGACTGCGAGAGTTTAGCAGCAAGCTTTAGAATTTGTATGCTGTATCATTATGATCTTACGATAATGCCAAAGGCTCAAGGCGGGCCTGCCCTTCCCCTTCGAGGGAACAGGGCCTGGAGGGCCTGGTCCAGCAAAAAAGCGAGAGATCACTTTGCGCCAAACCGGACCCGTCGCTCTGAGGCAGCGGCCGGTGGCCCGCTTTGCACCCGAGTCTCAGGCTTTACGTTGTAGGATTTTATGAGGCTCACGAAAGGCTACGAAGCTGCAGCCCCCCCACTGCCTGAAGCTGATGGCAGCTCCGCAGAAGCCTCGAAGACAAGGAACCAAGCACTCAAGAACCTTCTGACGGAAGCGAAGAGGGCCGGGCAGAGTCTGCGTGGATCGGAGGCAGTCCTCAAGATGCAGAAGTCTTAAAGTTAAGTCACCCCTTCAGGCCATCCCAATACACCCCAAAACCCATAAGCAACCCAATTAAACCTTAAACCCTAAAGACCCGAAACCCAAAAGCACCAAACTCTGGAACCTGAAACACCTACGCCCAAACAAAGCCCGAAAACCCCATAACCCCAAAACCCGCGTCGAACCCGGACCGGAACAGGGCCTCTACAGTGCATTCATTCGAACGTTGTGGCTACGGCGTGGAGTGGGAGAGAAAGATAACAGCTCAATGCAGAACGATGCACTCGACGCGACCTTGTCGCAAGATACTGTCATATGCTGTCGACTGCGCGCTAGTCTAAGGCAAACCCTAAACCCTAAGCTCTAGACGTGAAACTCCGAGCCCTAATCCCTAAACCCTAAAGCCCTAAGGACGAAACCCTAAGCCCTAAGCCCAAACCCAAAGCCCTGCGTCCTGAGCCCTGACCCGCAAGCCCTAAGCCCGAAACTCTAAGCGCTACGAGCTCTATGCCGTAAGCCCTAAACCCTAAGACCTAAACCCTGCGCTGACCTCGCTCCCGTGACTTTGGCGGGTCGTCGGGCACCCCTGGCAGCTCAGGAGGGCAGCTAGTAGGGTATATTGTTTTCTTCTGAGTATTCCTCCTCTTCAAACCGTGTATTGTTTTGTTGCATGTTGCATCGTACTCTTTTGCTTCTTGGTTTTATACGTGTGGTATTACATGTGTATTCATATACACGCATATTCTGCTTTATCCAGGACGCATCTCTGACGGAACTACCATCTAGCTGCAAGTAGCGAAATTCAATCTATGCTACAAGCATACCACAGCTGACAGCCAGAGTATATCTGTCATAACTATAGTATAGTATATACGACAGTATACTATATTATAGTATACTATAGTATAATATACTATACGTAGTACATGTAGTACACTTTAGTACAGTTATGTCGACTTCTGCTCCTCGCAACACTTGCCAGGCCGGCGGTCTACGCAGTCCGCGACAGCCTGTCACAAAAAGAGCACTCTGCCAGTTTTGAGAACTTAGGCTTTCGGGTGTTGTTTAGGGGTTCAGGGTTAGGGCGTTGGGTGCTTGAGAACTCTTGTACTTTAAGCTTTTAGGGCTTGGGGTTTTGGGCTGAGGGATCTGCGGAGTCTGCGGCTTCTGCCTCAAAGCGCGGCGTCAGGTCCCTCGGCTCCAGGTACCAGGTCCTGCACGGGTCAGCCAGAAAAAACGCAGTGAAGTGTGTCCGAGAAACTCCCCCGAGGCCGCAGCTCCATCCGCCACCTCGAATCAAAAAATGCAGGCAGCCCGTCGAAATGAGGTCGGGGCGGGGGTCTGAGACTCACACCACCACTGCTGCCGCCGATCTAAAAAAACATTTTCCCGGAGCTCAGCGGCTGTGTCACTTGCTTGTCGATTTTGGGGGAGTCGTACTGGCATGATGTCAGGATTTCGTCTTTGGCAAATAGGAAGACAGTAGGGGTGAGTTCGGGTTGGGGGCTGGGTCTGAAGTCGGCTCTCCGTGTTCTGGCAGATGTCCTTGCCTTTGCGACGCTGCCTGTCCTTAACTTCCTGCCCCGGACAGCTGCAGATGCACATGCTATGCCACCAAAGAGCAGGTATTTGAGATCCTACCTGGGAGAAAAGAAGTTGGACGGAAGAGGGGCTTAGCAGAGTGTCGCTGTTCACATCGACACGATAACCTGCAGATGTTCTCAACACTTGAAGCGGTTTTGGAAATGAAAGCTGTCTAAGCCAGCGAGCCAGTGCCTAGACTCTAGACCGGTGTTGGACGACCGAATTGACGGCGACTGCTTCTCCTAGGTGCGGCCTGGCCTTTGGTGCCGCTTGGCTCGGCCCGGCCTGGTGGCTTGGCCTCCTTTTTGGTGCTCCCAAATAACTTGGCCTACACACCTCAATTCGAAAAGACGCTGCTCGTACGAGGGGCAGCCCCTGACCATGCGCCAAAATCATGCTACGGGTTTGGAAAGGAGTCGTACAGGTGTTGAAATGTGAATTACCGGTTACCGTTTCTCCGAATGGCATGAAGTTACTTTGAACTTTAAGCTGGCTTCCTCGGCTTCGGCAAGTCGGCAACCCAGGGTTTTGCGGTGCGTTAGAGCAAAGGTGCGGTGCGTTAGAGCGCGGCAGATTCCAAAACTCTAAGAAGCGGACAGAACTGCATTAGCATGACAGATTACCCCATGGCATGTCGTTGCAGCTCGAATCGACCTGCCGAAGATGATTTTCCGCACACCGCTGTGCACTGTACATGCGTGTGGGTCTTAAGGCTTTTTGTCTGCGATCTACTGCCACGCCATACGCTCCACATTGGAGAAGGACTCGATGTGCCTGTACCTGGCATGGTTTCGGGCGTGGGGCTTTGGGTTGCTAGTGCTTCAATCCATGGAAGATTTGCCATCTGCCCAAAGATGGTGTCGTGGGGCAGCCTGCCAGGCAGAGTAGGGAAACTCCGAAGCTGCAGAATGGCCAAGGAACCCGCGGGCCTGTTTCCTTCTGCATCTTCTCGTAGAGATCCCGGTCTTGTCTGCTGGGCCTGATGGCTCATAGCATCGGCAAATGTGGGCACAACCGCCTTCACGAAGACTTTGGGTTGACTGTGGCAAACTGCCTGAAGCCCGCGACGTAGGACTGCTCCGACAGGAGAGCCTCTCAAAATTGACTCTGCGCCGATTCGCGATTGAAACTCTTGCGCCGGGCCTCCAATTTGGAGACATCCGAGGTCGAAGCCGAACCTAAGCTGAAGGAGCCACCACTGCCCCCGAGACCCTCCAGGCACGTCCAAGGAGACCCGAGGGTGCTAGGACCGACCGAGACCAAGGCCCACACCTTTCGTCGAAGCTACCGGCTGTCTCGCCGATGCCGATGCCCCGGTCGCTGGGGCCTGCTCTCATAGCAGAAAAAAGGGCCCCTGTGCTTTGGTGAAAGCTTCTTACTGGGCAGCTCTGCTGGACCGTGTGACTTATCAATGCTAACTTTCCAGACCTAGCCAACGTTAACAGATGGCCACCCACGCTCTTGCCGTTGACAACGCATAAGCAGCTTTCTGTCGGAGTGTTTGGCCTCCACCTCAACCCTCCTCAACAGCATTGAGCCCTAAACCCTAAAATCCTACGGTTCAACACTCCGAAACTGTAACACCTGAAAACCCTTGATCCTTGGTTCGAAAGACAATCAAACGCACCTAAAACCCCCAAAGCCCTAAAGCATAAGTTCGTAAGGCTGTATCCTAAAGCGCCAAACACTGCACACGATCCGGCCTGTCCGCCAAAGTAGCTGTCAACCTTTGCCAGGTCCTGATCGCGAGGGGCTTCGGAAGACCCGCGCTACAAAACCCTTTACGGCTTCTAGGGTTGAGGGTTTCGGCTCAAAGATTGAATTCAGGGTGTTGCGAAACCCTAAATCGAAAATCACCCACGATGCAAGCTCAGAGCCAGACGTCTATGGGGACATCTTTCTGCTTGAGATCGTCAGGGTCTGTCGCCTTGAAGTTACGGAGGTCCTGGCGGGAGCAGATTTGTAAGTGAGCTCTGGAATTAGGGGCCTAGACTCTCCACGATTGATCAGCAACTGCTCTGGCGACATCATATGCACATGAAAAGCACGGTCCTTGATGCGGACTAAGCCCTTGGACCACTCATCCGGAGCGACAAATGCTATTCTCTCTGCGCCAGCACGGTCTGCATAGTTAAAGGCCTGCAAGGAAGACACGGACTGAAGATCACTCCCTGTCCAAAGGATTCCCGCGCGACGATCTCGAAAACAAATCGACATGCCATGCCACGACTGCTACGAATGTGCCCACCTTTGCAACTTTCTTCGATGCTTCCGCATAGACCTTTGACGGAGGGCTTCAGATGGCGCATCGACTCATGCACACGCTCACTCAGTTAGTCACTCGCTTACACACTGACCCACCACAGCGCGCACATTGACATGTGTAGGAAGCAGGCAATTTAGATGAAAAACTGCTCGTGCCAATGTTCGGCTGTGGCTTTGATCATTGATGTCGTTATTCATTCGCAGCAGCAGCTGAGGCTCTGGCATCAACGGACTTGCCTGCCTTGCGCAGCAAGCGCGCGACTTGCAGTGCCTGAACGTCAGCTCATCTCTCATGCCATGCTCATGCTGGACGCTTGAGTCCACCCACACCCGAACTTTGTCTTTCTTCCTCCGATGTCTCAGCCTCGTTTGGGACCAGGCCGTAGCCAGGTGCCCTTTTCAGCACAAGCTCCTCACGGAGCTGATCGGAGCATCCCTTGATCCTGGTCGCGGTCGGCCCCGACGTTGAGCTCTCCAGGGCACCACTTTGAGTGCTGGGTGCGCTAAAGTTCTTCAGAGCTTCGGAGATGGGCATCGCCACAGAGAGCAAAGGCTCACGTGCATGGGCTCCCATGCACCGAGAGAGACTCCACCGTGCAGGCTCGTCGTCTTCGCTGTCCAAAGCCGAGCCTTACACCCCTTCAGCTCTCGATGTCAGCTGCGACTCTTCGTATCACCTGGCATGCATACACACACGCAGCCAGTGGAAACTCTTAACTCTTCTATGGGCAACAACAGCAGCGACAACGAGAAAGCACCACAACGACGACAACAACGACGACGACAAGCACCAATACAACGACAAGAAGAAGAAGAAGTGGTGACGGCAACAGCATGATCATGATATTTGGTTGCTTCTCATCAACGTCACAACAGCAACAATATCCTACAGTAGCCCTCGCAAGCAAGATCCACATGGGTGGTTGTCAAAATTATGGTCCCTTTTTGGATCCCTAATATAATACGGCACCTAATATTTAGGGTGCTCCTAGTTTTGACAACCACCCATATCACTTACTCACTATCACTGCATCGTCGTCACGCGCCTTAGCTCTTGAACTCGTGCAGCTCGGAACTCTTCTGCCGACACGACACCGTCATTGTCGGTGTCCTTGGGTGAATCAGTTTGCAACACCTCGAAAACATGATGTCCATCAGCATGCGTAGTGTCATACTGTCGGACAGCGGATGCCAGCTTTCAGAGCTGCAGTGCTGAGTGGCCTTGCCGCCCTTGTGCTACTTGGTGCGTCGTACTTGAGGCGAGGAGCCAGCAGCGCGAAGTCTTGAGCAGCCCGGTTTTCCGCACGCTCCCGCGCGGCGCCGAAGGCAAGTACAGTAGTCCGAGGCCGCCTCCACTGTGTCGCTGCTCATCTCCACAACAGAACTCGCTTCTATGTGTTTTGTGATTTCTGCACCTCCCTCTTCGCTCTGTCGAGGGAACTCATTGAGGCGAACAACTCGTGTCGTCCTATCCATTAACTTTCCTAGACTCGGCGTAATGTACTGGCAATATGTGTGCTTCACTGCCGGGGCGTGCCTTCCTTCCATCTGCTGATCAATAAGTATCTTGCGCTCTTCTTGGCCAGTGCCGCCATCCCGGCGCTCCTCCAAACAGATATCTTCAAAGTCGCAGGGCTTCGTGCGAGCACGGGTGATAATCTGCTTTCTGAAGCTACAAGATCTCTGACGAGACTGCCGAAGATAGACCACCCTGTCCTCTAGGTGCTGCCGAAGTGTCCGTACACGCTGTGCCTGCCAAGGAATAGGCATGAGCTTCACTTTTCCAGAATGATTCCTGTGGTGATACATCGATCCAGCCTCATCGGGAAGCTGCCAGTCAGGATGCCCTGCCAATATTCCCAAGATAGATCGGGGCCTGCTTTGGCCTCCGCATGGCGGAAAACTCTTCGGTCGCTGTGATGAGCATGCGCTGTGCTCCCGGCGCATCAAGTTGCTTCGTGGCGGCGCTTCTTGCTGAAATCGGTGCTGCCTGGAAATGCCGCGAAATGGCACCAGACCCTGAAGTGACTGAGACTGAAATACTCCTAGAGCTCAAAGTGCTGCAAAAAATCCCAACTACTCTAAACCTCAAGCGGTCGGAGAACTTCGAAGAAGTTTCTGGCTCGGAGCGTCCCAGCCTCGAGGCATTCGCATCATCCTTTGGCGGATCCATGTCGTGCAAGAGATGGCTAGCCTGGTCGAGGAGGCGGGCTTGGGGTTTAGCTGAGGGCTTTAGGGTCAAGGGGTCAAGGGGTGCTAACAGGATTCTAGGTTTGGTGCTGTAAGGTGTTGGGGTTTGTTGGATTTAGGGCCGGAGCTGCACAAGAGGGTCTTGCCTTCTCTCTCAGCTCCTCCGCTGCCTGGCGACTGACGCAGTTTTCCGACCCTTCCGGCGAACAGCTCTGATGCTGCGATCCTGCTGCAAGCCCTCGGCCGCTGCACCCAAGCGCGCAGAGATGGGTCTCACGGGGTCCATGCTGCCCAAAGCTCCTCAGAGATCTCTCGGAGAGCCCAAAGCACAGCCATCTTGCTGGAGCAAACGGGTGCAGCCCTGTCCTTGCATGTAGCCTCCCACGCACATGGGGGAGGGAGAGAGGGAGAGAGGGAGGGAGGGAGGGAGGGAGAGAGAGAGAGAGAGAGCGAGCAGGTGGCATTAGAGAGGTTCCCGAATGTCGGAAGGAAGCAGCGCAGGCATCGCATTGCCCGGCCTGACATCCGGCTGACGAGCCGGGCGACGCTGCGCAAGGCCACGCTGTGCTCCTGCAAAAACAGTCACCACACAAGGCTCTGCCAAGCTCAGGCTCGCTGGCTCCGCTCCTCCAGAGCCGTGGTAGACGGCGTGGCACCGATCAGCTCTGCGCAGGTCCTCGGTGCAAAGGGCATCCGTCAGATTCCGTCAGTGAGTAGTTTTCGGTCTTAGTCGGCTCCTGGAAACAATGCCAGTCAGCCAGCGCAAGAAGGCCGTGAGCCTGACGCTGTTCGCAGCTTGCGGAATGCATTGAGCACGAATTTACCGTCCTGTGCCTCTCGAGGCTGCTGCCCACCGCCCATTCTCCGTGCTGCCTCATGCAAGGCTCTGTGTTGTCCACCCTTGCCCGTTCTGAGCCGAAGCATCAGTGTTGAACTCTGGCGCGTGAGCTGTGCAGCGCACTCTGAGCCTCTGGCCTCACGGTCCAGTCTGGGGCTGATTGCAAGAGTTCTCCCAACTCCGTTGCCCACGCCTGCCGCTGTGACCCGAAACCCCAAAGCCTAACAGAAATCGAAACCCACAAGACCCGACCCTGACCTATAACCCCACACCCCGGGTGTCCGGTGCCTCCGCAGCCACAAGGACGGCACCTCGCTGCGCCGACGCTGCCAAAGGCTCCGGGGCAAGCTCCGCCTGCAGTCACCGAGCTGCTACTGCTGGAGGGGTGAGGGTGCCTCAGAATATGAAACTCAAGTATTTGCTGGAAGTCCCATATCATCCCCGCAGGGTTTAGGGCTAAGGGCCTAGGGCATAATGCTTTATCCGTATGCCGTCACATGGTAATACTATGTACGCTGCATTATCGTTCCGTATCATTATACCTTGAATTTTCATGTCTTTCTATACTACTGTGCTAGTATGATGATTACAATTCCGATGACTATGCTTGTTGTCATCCTGTCTGATTGTCAACTATCCTGTATTATCTTATATAATAACTCTTACGAGCACTCGGGCCTCGCAGCGCCAGGCCGGCTCAAGGCCTTTCAGCAGGGATCGGACCTGGGAGACTCAAATGCCTCCAAAGCCCGCTACAGAAGACTTCATCGATGCGCTTTACTGGTTCGGCCGTGCTGCCATGGACGGAGCCGTCTTGGGGAGGATGTCTGGCAAGTCCTCACCAGTCTGGTGCTCAGGCTTTCGTGTGTGGGGTACAAAAGTCTTCAGTCGGGACCCGGGGACACACGAATCTCAGTTGAGCCCTCCTTTGTTGCTGCAGGCTTTGCTGCCCCTGCCGTTTCGGCTGCATCTCCCGGCAAAAGCCTCTCAGTCTTCTTGCTGTCAAGGGCAACACTTGCGGAGCTACACCACGTCTTTGAGATTTGCATGCACGACACCTCGAAGGCGCGTTGTGCGGTAACCTGCCAGGCTCAGAGGGGCTGCAACATCAAGGAGCATCCGCCAGCTAGCAGCTCCGATCTTCTCCGACCTCTGTGCCGCTTGAGCAAGGCGCGGTGCATGAACGAAACAAACCTGCAATCGGGTGACTTGTTCACGCAAACCTTTGGATTGCAAGTGCAGAACTCGGGCGCATCTGGGCGATATGCCTGCTCACAATCCGTAAACGTCGTGCATTTCAGCGCCTCCCGATGCAGGAGCCAACTCAGGTCTCATGAGCAGCGAATTGCTTGGACATGCTCTTCCACGTTTTACAGTGGGCATGCGAGCGGATTTCCCACCTGCGAATACTCTTCCAGCACCTGCAGTGCCGAATTCCATGGCTCCGCAGGTGGCCATGGCATCGGCACTGTGGACGCCATGGCATCAGAAAACTAACACAGGATAACACAGGGGTGCATTGAGTATCCTTATACAATGATACAACCATCGTCTGGACTCCTGTCTTGACAATGCTGCTGAGCAACGGTGTCTGCTGCAGTGCTTGTTGAAACAAGCTTTGCTTTCGTCTTGTCACGACTGCAAGGTCAGAGTCCAGTATGCTACTGGATGTGGCTACACCCACTCACCGCACCTTGCCCATCATGTCCTGATTGAAGGCTGCTACCACAAAGTCCACTTTGTGGGGCAACTCGGGAAGCACCTCTGTTGCCAGGTAATCGGAAAACATCTTGCAGTTCGTGGCATGCAACGCCTTCTTCTCTTTGAGCAGCTCGTAGATAACACAGTCTCCGAAGCCGAAGCCTGCGCATGGAACCTGCGCTCGGCCCACAAACACGACAGATCAGAAGCTTGTGGCAGCTCAATCATGCTATACCCTCCACAGCGCCTAGAAAACCCCTTCTGAAACTCGCTGCTAGCCCTCCGACATCAAGCCTTGGTTGGCCTCCATGACTGCTAGACGAAAGCACAGCAGGCACGGCCAGTTCTTCGGAGCATTGGCATTAAGACGCCGATGCTACGATGCTCGAGTGTGGACTTTCGCTCACGCGGCCTACGCCTCCCCACTTCCCGCACCCCTGAATCATCCGTCGGCATTTGTGACAAGAATGCTTCGTGACTTTGCCCGCTTGCATGCAATTCGAAGGTTTTGCAGCTGGCCTCCTTGGGAGATCCATAAAGTGTCAGCAATCTGTCGTACCTGATACCGAAAGCCGCCTTCCTACACGGTAGCCTCAACTACGCAGATTTTCGCCCTGAGCTTCAAACCGGCCACCACCGCAAATGGCGCGCAAAACGCCGGCACGGTCGAAACCTTGCGGAAAACAACATCATCACTTGTGTGACTCAGGTTTTCGGAGGGGGTAGTGGCCTTCGAAGACCACACCGGTGTAATAGGCCAGACCTGCCGAAGGTGACAGCTACAAGGTCAAACATACTCCTTCCTCTACCGACCAAACCGTCAAGAGGAACCCCTGGCTGTCCAACAATAGCTGTTCCTATCCTGCCCTGCCCTGCTCTGCCCTGCCCCTTGCGGTCCTCGAACGACGGAGGCATCAAAGATCAACCAGTCGCCAAAGCCTGCAGATGCCCGCTTTGCTTGTTTGCCGGACTGGCCGGGCAGACTCGAAGCTTGTTATCATGATTGTGCTTGTATACAACAAACGTTCAATGCATCACCAACTCACTAGCTAGTTTTCCCTTCATGCACGGCCTTCAATCAAGGTAAGCTAAGTTTGCGACCTGCGTGTGGGCATCTTTTGCAAAACCCAGCACATGTGCTGAGGCAGAGGTCTACCGCAACAGCCGTTTAAGTCGAGTCATCCCAATACTTCAGTGCTACATGGATGCCAGGAACGGCAAAGCCAGATCGCCAAACGGAAACCAGGTAACACGAAAACAAGCAACAGAAATGACAGCGGGCGGGCGGATGAGCTCACCGTGCTCGTTACTGGCTTCCGGGACGGTCCCTGCTTCGTGCCGGCCTGCTTTGCCGTATCAGGCTGGCTCGTGTTTCGGGAAAACTGAAGACCGAACCGAAAGCAGTGTTGCTTTCCTTCTACTATACCTTACCGTAATATACTATGGTATACCACGTTGTATCATAGTATACTACGTAGTACACTACATAGTATACTACATAGTATACTAGATTATACTATCGGTGCCGCCTTTAACTTTCCGGGTACAGGGCGGCCTTCCTCTTCCGCCAGCGTGAAGAGTTGCCGCAGCTCAACCACCTTGGAAAATAGTACAGTCATGTGTGATGTAGTACAGTATAGTATAGTATAGTACTTATAGTATAGTATAGATAATCATAGAGAAAAGTACAGTATACCAAAATATATAGTGTAGTTTTTATGGAATATACTGCAATATTTCATGGCATGGTATACAGTAACAAAGCGAGCGTTAAGAGCTCTGGAATAAGTCGCAGGCCTCTGGGCTCTCGCCAACCTGGGCCGTCGCAACATGGTGTCCATCACTGACTGAGGAAAACACGACTGCTTCAGTGTCGCTACATGGATCTGGGACGGCACAGCGAGATCACGAAACGGAAACCAGGTGACACGAAGACGAGTAACAGCAAGGTCGGCTGGAGGGAATAAACGGCATGCTGCGTGCCTCCGGCCATATTCATCACTCAGGCTGTGGCACCCGCCAAGGATGCGAACTCATCCAGCGTCTTGGCCTGAGTGTCTCCATGCAAGCTGCTGATCCAACGATTTTCGACGCCTGCTTTTTCCGCTTGGTGCAGTATAGTATAGTATTGGACTGTGTGGTGTGGTGTGGCGTGGTGTGGTGTGGTGTGACATGGCATGGCATGGCATGGCATGGTATAAGTTAGTACAGTATAGGGCAATATCTATATACACTATAGTCTAGAGAGTAGTGGTTGCCAATTTGCTGGTAGCTCCGGCTCTGGGCTCCCTACGGCCGTGGCATTGACGATCCGCTGCGCAACCGCCTCGGCCATGGGGCACAAGCAAATCCTTCGCAAACCCGAGCCTCTTTGATGCAAATACCGGGGACCCCGATATATTAGCTAAAGATTGGTATAGGGATTCATGGTCCCAGAAATCAAAACACAGTATCCTGATTACATGGACCCCCCACACCCAAACTCCTCAAACTGAGGTACCCCTCACATCAAAGTAGGCCCCGTCTTGGGACTCGGAGGGTGCTGAACTTTCAGGCGAGGCTCCTGGTCCAGGCCGATCTTCCTTGGAACCAGTGGCACGTTTGAGGCCCTTTTATCCCCGGAGGGCCATCAAGGTGCCTTATGATTGGAATAGGGCTTTGGGAGTGTGTTGGAGTATGATTCTCCAAGGACCATCGGGGAGATATTCACAAGGAAGCTAAGCAAAGAGCTTCGAGGTGCACTCGAGCTTCTCGCAAAGCCAAGGGGCTCGGTCAGTTCCTTCACGACGGCCTCGGGTCCGATTTTGTCCTGAAATCCCCCCCCCCGCCAGGAAAACAACTGCAACATCAGACCTGCGCAAGCAGCTGTCCTGCTTGTCTATCACGACACAGGTCTCGGTAAATCGCTCGTCCTCAAACTCCACAGAGCCATCATGTAACGTGACCCCTCATCGCCAATTTGTCGCTGTTATGCCTACGAGTCAGCTTGGGAGCTACTTAGGGACTTAGGGAAGCGCAGGACGTTTTCAAGCGTCTTCTCGTTATTGTTGTACTTATGTGTCAGTACGCTCTCGCAGCCAAAACCCTTCCGCTGTGGGCACCACGCATTGTGCATGCACGGCGGCGTGCGAATACTGAGGCAAAGATTCGCTGTGCAGGATGAGCTCAAGAAGACCATTCAACCCTAGGAAACGAAGTTGCAAATGCCGGGCTGGGTCCCGCGCCGGTACACCAGAATTCTTCAACACGGCTCCCAGAACTTTCCGCGAATTCACCTTGATACCCACTTCCTGCAGGTGCTCTGCAAGACGGACCCCTGACAGTGACAGCAAAGCTTCCGAAGGCATGGTTCCCTCGCAGCAGTCCTTCGACGTGATTCCCACCTGCATCCGCGCGGACGAGGTGACTGATGCAAGTGGTATGACCCTTCGGGTCGTTCTCACTCACAGCTCTCGGTTTCTCGCTTATGCCCCCCACCAAGCTTTGCCTCTTGCTCTAAAGGCTGGAATCGTTCACTCTTTAACGTCTTCGGCGCCGGGCTTCAAAACGGACGGCCGGTGTTGAGTTCAACTCGAGGGTCTGGCGTCGGCTTCACTGCCGCAGGCTTTCGGCTCCGGGTTGGTTCCACGGAGTCGGCCGCCGCTTTGATTTGGCGTCTTGAGGATTTGTTGCCGATGTCAAGATGATTCGATTTGGGGCCCCAGGGCTAAGATCTGCGCTCGAAGTGCTGCCCTGGCCAAGATGTACGATTTCTTGCCCTTGTGGGCCCGAAGTGGGGCCGGGGTCTGTCGGGCACAGCTAAGCAGCCCCAATAAGGGGCTTAGAGGGCGTTCTGGGTTCGTGCTCGAAGCATCTAAATTCCTTGGAACCTTGGCGTCAGTTCTGCATCGGCTCTTTACAAGCCCGAAGCATGTTGGGTCCATTCCGAACTGAGGCCCTTGCATGCTCAAAGAACGATGTGATGGCTGAAAGCAGCTCGACCTGAACATGGCCAGGGTGTCAACGTGCTGAGAGCAGAGGTCAAAGTGCCTCAGCATGGATCGAGGTGATGCCGACGATATCCATGTTCCACCTGGGCTTTTCCATGCTGCTCTGTCCCAGTTGCTCACTGGCCCGTGCCCAAATATCCTCACGAGATCTGCGCGAAGATGTCTAGGGTATCAATAATTTCAATATCTTGTAGAATCTCACAAGGCTGGGATCTTCTGAGTTTGGCATCGGAGGCCTCCTGATATGGAGACTTTCCTGGCAATCGAAGGTAAGGCTTCTGCTGGTAGTGTTCCCGCTTCCGACCGCGCTGGCAAGTCTCGAAGCGCCTTGGTGATCCAAGTACTGGGCCGTCGTCATGTCAGGAATGGAGGTTAAGATACCATGGCAACGAAACCACACCATATCTTTTTCATATCGCTACATTTGCAATTTAAGGCACTTAACAAGGACCCCAGGTACATGATAGGATGGGAGGTTTCCCTCTTGGCAGCAGACCAACACTGTGGGATGGATGACCACTTCAAGGGAAGAAGGGCCGACATCTCACCTGCGATAAAGAAAATCTCGCGGTTTGCTTTCCAAGCTCCAGGGGGTGCCCTTTGCCTGTTTCGGCACGCATGAGGCTGAGAACCTCAGAAAGAGCTCCCGGCTGGCAAAAACTGAAGATAGCAGAAACAATAAGAATGACAATAACGTATGCAAGACAGGATGTGTTCACATGTCATGTCCTCTCTGAAAGGACCCAGCCATCCGTGCCAGAGACGGCGTCATCTCGGGCCTGCAACTTTCACCGCACGAGTGTGCCCACTGCTTGCGGCTGAGGTGTACATGGGGGACGCTTAGCTGCACGGGCTTCAGCACTCTACACGGCCTCAGAGTGACCGCCGCACCGTCTTTGTCGATGAAGTTGTACCTGAAGCACCATGGTACCATGCCTATCTTCTTCCACACAGACAAGAGGCATGGAGGCATGGTCCGGCCCCCGCTCAAGAGCACGCAAGCGCGCGTTGTGCGAGCCGTTGTGTCTATCTCTCTCTCTCTCTCGCTCCCTCCCTCCCGATGCTTTCTACTGGTCACAGGGATTTCATCGAAGGCTCTGCTGCATATACTTAGCAAAGTGCTCCTTGGATGAGAAACTACCTGGGCGCACATTTGTTCGGTGATCTCCTCGCCGGCCTTCCGCTTGTAAAGCTCCTGACACCAACTGGCAGGGTTCATGTGGTGTGGGTTTGGGGATTTGGGGGCTGGGGGGATTGGGTTTGGTGCTTAGGGCCATGGATGATACCAACTTTCACTGCGGAAAATGCCCGGCCTCGTTCTCCAAGACCGGCGCGTCGTACTCCTGAAACCTCAACCAGGACACTATCATGCTGCTAGTCATGGCACGAGGGGCACGCATTTCAGTTACTCAGTCTGCTTCAAGCACATCCGTCAGATCCGCTATGGCAGCTGCAGTCTTTTAGGAATGTGGAACTGAGCCCGAGGCCCATATCTACGAGCGATCTCTTTGAAAGCTCCTGAGGCAGCCAAGGGCAAGGATGATTGCAATTGGTCACTTCACAGAAACTTGCATAACTGACCAGCCCGCACAGATGAACCCGATAGCAGACAGTGGTCATGCAGCATACATGCAGCCAGGCGTCCAAAAAGCCAGTTGCGAAACCTGCGACTGCGTCTGAACGGCGCAAGCGCAGCAGCATAAAAGCAAGAAGCAATGCAAACAGAAGGCACTAGTGGAATGCTGCACACTGCGTCCTTCTACCTACCTAAACTGCCGAAACCCGAGACCCCTTAATCCTGGATGCGCACTGGACCCGAAAACTCGGAAGCCCTGAAACTTTGGTTCCTAAAGCCCTAAACATCACTTACCCCGAAAACCCTAGAAGCTGGCAAAACGATCCTGCCTCATGTCGGCGGGGAAAAAGTCTCGCGTCCCACTGGGTGGGTCCAAGCTTATCGCCGGACCTTTGGCTGCAGCCTGCGGGTCAAAACGAGACTTAGGGGGTTTTGGCTTTGGGCTGGTCGGTCGGAGGCCCCAACATTGCTTTTTCCGTCTTATGGGCTCGAGATTCCGTCCGCAGACTTCAGGCGCAGCACATTCTCTCCGATGCAAACAGCCCGCGGCACCATGTCAGAGTGAATGCCGGCATGTCAGTTGACGTTGTCACACGTCAGGATCATAGTTCGTCACGGACTTGCATGTGAGTATTCTGCACTTCACAGAGATGCGCCGCATGTTGAGTTGAGGTGCCAAGTATACCTGCGTCTAGTCTTCTTCTCCTTGGTCTACCATGATGGAGGATCGTTGCTTGTGTCGCTCGCCCAGCACACGGAGGCTGATGGAATTCTGCTTGATTGCAATGTGCTTTCACAAGGCATGGCTCTTCTGCTTTGTCTCAATCTGATGACTCAGCGATCTATGCCGCGCCTTTTTGTCATCTTTCTTCTTGTCATCCTTCTTCTTGTCGCCTTTTCCCTGCGCGCCAGGCACACTCAAGATCCCAGATCACCGGACAATCTGCAACAGGTTGGAACCTTCTCCTTCTCGCTCATCCCAAGCGGCTCCACAGGCCTTTCCATCTACCCAGGTACCCACGAGTATGTGCCTTACAACTGTTGCCATACATACCGCACACACACACACACACACTCAGGACTACCAGAACCTACCCCGTGCAGCTGCTGAGGTGAGGAGCCGACCGCAAAGCGGCAGTCCGCGAAAGTCCGGACCCTACACTACCTACGCTGTGAACAGAATGCCATCGGATCACCAGTCTCTTCTTCGGACTGAATGAGTTGAATGAAGAGACACCCACCGCTTCCCGTCCTCATGTGCCTTCCCTTTACATTGAATGCCCTGTCGGATGCAGTAGAATTTTCACTTGCCCTGTGTTCACAGGTCTCCGAGGTCTACAAGACCTTGGTGGGTCTTTGCCACCAATCACAGGAAGCTCCCACAGCGCGGCCTTGCCTGCAGGAAGCCATCACCAAAATGCATTGGACATTGGTGCGAGAGCAACGGAAATGCCTCTGATTGCTGGCGGATTGGAGCAAACAGAGGTACCGTCATCCAAACCTCGATACTTTCCAGAACAGCAGCTCGCTCGGTACATGAGAGCAGCCCATTACAATGCTTTGAACGCTAGCTGGTGCAGGCATAGGTCGACATAAGGCAGACCCCATTCAACTGGCTTTGGGTTTCAGGGCCAGGGTCTGCGGTTTAGGGGCTCAGCACTTTGACTTAGGCAGGATTGTTTCCAAAAAATCAGGGAGATTCAGAGTCAGAAGAGGGCTTGCGAGCATCGCAAGGCCCTTGTTCCTGTAGTTTGGATGCCAGTCTTCTACGACACCTCCTGACCGGGCAAAGCCGAGATTAGCTAAGGCTGCAGCAGAAACTCCACCCTGGCGCCTGAAGCAGAAGGAAGACACCACCAGTACAGACTAGACTCTAGACAACATCTATTCTCTCGACCATGGCTCGTTGCTTGTCCTGGGACACGCTGGGTCTCCAGCACTGGAGTCATCACAATGGCTCTGCCAATCGCGTTCAGGCAGTGGCCAGCCTGTCCCAATTGCAGAGGCGACTAAGCAGGGAAGTTGAGGGGTCTCAGTACACGTGAGGCGCCTCTGTCAACAGATGCCCGGCGTCATCCCTGGAGCCATGACAGCTTCGAATCACCCTTGAGTCCAGCTACAGTGGCAGTATCGCTAGGGGTCACTACGGTGATCGTCACACGTAGCCTCCGGGATGCCACTGTCTGTACGGCCGGGGCCCCAGCGGCGTCGAAGCCCCGGCAGCCCTCTCGGCTGCCGGCAAGCAAGCCTCGTCAGCCTCTGCCCATGGCCTTCTGCATAAACATGCATAAACGAAATCAACCACACTCTCTTCTAGGCAGGATGACGGCCTCAAAGCCAGTTTCTTGTCCTTGTCCTCACCCGCCATTTGGCCGTGAAAGGTAAAAGGCGCGTCCTGGCGCAGTGCAAAGACCCCGCAACAATCCGGGGGCTTCTTCTATCTGCAGCAAGGCAACAGCATTGCACCGAGTGTCACACACAACCTGAAACCTCAAAGCCTGGCCTCGACCCTACGACTACGAACAACAGAACCTCAAATTTCATAGATGAACTTATGGCCCCAAATCCCCATTGCAAAGCAATGCGACAGACTCTGCTCCCTATGAAGCCCACCTCGATTGCTGTCGTACTTCGGCTTCCTACGTACTGCGTCGAAAGCTTAGACTCAGATTCCGTACGTTCCCCTGCGACCTGGTCAACGAAGATGCGCTTCATGAGCGTAGAGCCTGTCAAGAAGTGGGGCCGGATCTAGCTGGGCGTTCAGATCTGCAGTCCGTTTCCATCACGGCCCGTGTATCTGCCTGCCTTGGCTTGCGCAACCTTGGAAGGTTGCACGGCAAGCGGAAGCAGCGAAGCAGTCGCTCTGCTACTCTCTGCGCAGGGCTATGCTATGTGCAGACAAGGCCGCGCCCGAGGCGTGTGAGGATGGCTTTCATCTCCATCGGGTCAATGGCCTCGTCCTTCACAGCCTGCCAGACATCTCACTCCGGCTCTCACACAAGTGTCCCAGCATTCATGACGGCCTGCTTCAATGAGAAGGAGCTTTCCAGACAAGCATTCACAGTGCTGATTGCATCACCTCCGGATAGACAGCCAGGAAAGGACAGGGAAAGATGTCCTGCATGAAGTTGCGAGTCAGCTTTGCAACAATATGGCCTCTCTCTGGCTCGCTTGCCAGGGAATAGTTATCACCTTCTATCCGAGGAAGGGTCTCGTTCTGGTTGGCCTGCACAGGAAGTACAGGAAGCCTTGCATGTCTGCTGTGTTGAAAATCCACTGGTTTGAGAGCATCGAGTGCGTGAGGTGCCTGGCTCCTGGCACCAGCCTCCTGGCATCCAGAATCTGGGTCGGTTGTATATTGTATATGCTTACAGAGAGAGGGAGACAGAGAGAGAGAGAGAGGTAGATAGATAGATGTACATCTACATGATCATAGACATATATATATATACATGCAAATATACATACATGTTTATGTTTGTATATATGTATACTTGCTAGTATGATAGGAGCAGATTCAGTCTGGGCAGGTGTTGTTTTTCGGTTAGCCCACCTCTGACACGGACTCCTCTTGAGGCTCCGAAACCTTCCGCTCGAGCCTTAGAGCTTTACATCCGTCCGGGCCTTTAGAATTGGGGGCTAGGGGGGGGGGGGGGTTGGGGCTTTGGGTTTGGGGGCGGCGGGGGTTGAAGCGCTTAAGTTGAGCGGGGGTGCTGTNGGGGGGGGGGGGGGGGGTTGTGGCTTTGGGTTTCGGGGCTGAGGGGTTTCAAGAGTTTAAAGTCGAAGGTGGAGCTTTTTCAGCACGAATGGCTGCTTGGACGCAAACCAGCTATTGTATCCCGCACTGCTTTGCACGTCAATGTCGCCAGCCTGTGCTGTTGCTTGGCTGTGACGCGAAATTCAAACTGTTAGACAGCATAACGAAGACGAAGACCTTTGCTAGGACTGAAGACTGGGGCGGGCACTCCCAGAGTCGATCCAGAGAAGCCTTGACCAGAGCTTTGCAGGGATCTAGTCAACTAAAAGAAGCGGAGCAAGAAATCGATTGAACAAGATGAGCATGAAAGCCGTCTCTGATTTTCTAGGTGAACGACGAAGCCAGACGGGTGAAGGCAGGCCTCAGGCAGACGGTGCTGTGTGGCGGTAACCTCTCTCCGTCTTTCTTTCAATCTGGCTTGTAGATCTCCCGGTCCCATCCGAGATAATTTAGTTCAAGCGAAGATGTGGGCCAGGCCCACAGAGCTCCCCACAACCTTCGGGATTGGCAACGACTCCAAGGGAGGAGAGACCAAGCCGACTTACGATGGCCGGGTGGCAAACAACACTAAATGGCCACGCAAACCGGGCTAAAAGCTCAACTGAGCCAGCTCACTACAGAGGACGAAGTCCTGGTAGAGCACCAAAGCATAGGCACCCCATAGACTCACTTTCTGGCCCTCCCGTCCACATCTGTACATCTCTGTGCCGCGTGGCAGACACAAAACACGCGGGGCTAGCTCAGTTTTCAGAAGAAGCCGGCTCGGGCGGCTTTGAGACGTTGCAAACCCCGCATGTCCGTTGACTTGACAAGTAGGTTGCAAAACGTTTGATGCTGCTGGCCCTCTCAGCACTCACAGCCAGCTTCAACAGCTGGTACTCTGGGATCAATTTTCTCGAGCATGGTGCGAATGGGAATAGGTAAGATTCTGCTCTTGAGAGCTCGCCCTGTTCACGAGCTGGCCAGTGGGGCCAGCACCTGATGATCCGCGAGCTGTTGGATCACTAGTTGTCCCACACCGACACCGTGGCCAACAACACCTCCACTGTGACAGGATTCCTGTCGAGGATCTATCGGAATCCCATCGCCCGACAAAGCCACGTGCAACAACACCCAGCTTCCCATAGACCCCTTCTTAGGCCCTTCTTAACCAGGAGTGAAGCCAGGTAGGTCGGCAGTAGCCTTCCCAGCGCCAGCAGTTTCAATCGGCAAACCCATATTTTCATGAAGACTGGCAGTTGGCCACAACAACGAGAACTGCTGGGGCCAACTGCCAGCGCTGCATGCAGGCTGCAGGGACAGTGTGAGAATGGTGTGAAGTTCAGGCCTCTTTCATCTATCATTCAAGGCAACGGATTGAACCACCCTGATTGAGCTCTGGGAGAGCTCGAACCAAGCGGCTTCGTGCGGCCGCTGTCAGGTCAGGGCTACAGGAGCAAAGCATGGCCCGAACACCAAGCCCGCGACGCCCTTACATCCCAAAGTCATGGCACGAAGAGGAGATCCGGAAAGGGTCGAAAATCTACACATGGTTGCAGCCTTTCGCCCATCGCATCAATTGCTGGACCAGCTGAAGCGACATAACATGAAGCTCTGCTCGTGTGTCATGGAAGCCCACATGCTGGCCATGTGCTGCCTTGATACAATGCGGGGGCGGGTCAGAAGCACAGGCAATCGTGTAGACTACGATTAAAAAAACGCAAGGGCAAGTTCAACATGACAGAGTTCCGTCAGCCCGTACGAGCGGCAAAAAAAAACAACAGCTCCTACTGCACCGTAGTTTCGTCAAGTACAGATAGTCAACCTCCAGCCGAAAGATGCAGCAACGACTTCTGGGGGCTCTTCGAGCCCTATGGCGACTCTACACAGCCTGTGGTGACGCCCCACATGTGGCTTGGGCAGGTGAAGGCGAAGCCAACCTTCGCTGCGACTGCCACAAGCGGGCCTGCCACAACGACACAAATTAGCAGCAGCAGTAGAATCGCAATGGGGTGTCCCTGTTTTGCAGCGTCCATGATTCCTTCCGGAAATGCAATGCTTGGTATCTTGGCGGCGGAGGTGGCGAGGCCCAACAGGATGGAGGCCAGGGCCTTCCACCGCCCGGTCTCTGACAAGGTGTCGAACATGTAGCTGAAGAAGGATGCTTGGAGCCAAAGCTGGAAGATATTCTCGAAGAAGACACGGGTCAGAACTATATGCACTCCACGCCTTGCCTCTTTGTATTTCATCCGCTGCTGCATGTCCTCCTGCGCTCTTTCGCTCTGCTCTTCCGCACTTAATCCCTCGTACTCGTTGCGTTCGCCTGGGTACAATCGCAGGTACTCCTCAGTTTTGTCGGCGCCCCAGAATTTTTCAAAGGGGAGCATCCCCACCCATAGTGCTGCCTCCTTGGGATCCCTGAGCTCTTCGGAGAAAATAAACCACTGACCGTATCCTAGCGCAGGAAAGGCCAAGGCCAGCGGTACGGCGGCAACGAGCAATCCGACCAGCCAGGATTCCGAGGGGATCCACAGAACGAACAGCAAGAGCAGGACTGCGATAAATATGTACATCAACGCATAGAAAGACATCATCATCATCGTGACCTGCGGAACGTAGGCAGCGAGCACATAGGCAGAGAAGGCAACTCAGGCGAGGCCCCAGCCCTCATCTGCACAGCACACGGTCTGTCAGCGAGTGTTATAGTATCCAAGCTGCACACACAGACGAGTCACCGAGGCCCCTACCGGTGAAGGTCAGCTGCGCCATCAGCGGCCCCAGCGGCCCCAGCATGCGCCAGGAGACCACAAACCTCGCGGCTCTTTTTAGGACAAGCCCTCCTCTCTTACAGTTTCGCTTGCACACAAGGCACGGCTCCGCAATGGTTTCACTGCACGCAGCAGCACTGCCCACGAAGAGTGCGTCTGTGAAGATGTCCAGGTGCTCCAGCAAGCTGAGCAAATAGAGCACAGGAGTCCATTTCAGCGGATTCCAGCCAGAGAAAGCAGCGGCGTCGAAGAAGCCGATTCCAGCATCGTTCATGGCATAGACGGTCAAAATGGCGTGCACGGCCAAAAAGCCGGCGTAGACCTCGTAAGCCAGATAAGGTGCTCCGCCTGCACATGTCGCCTGCATCGAAAGCAGCAGAGAGGTCGCGGGCAGGGCCAGATGATAAAGAAATGCAGCCACCCAGATGTGTGCATTGCAGAGGTGTCGTCCATCCACAGCTAAACCCAGCGCCATCCAAATGTAGACCGCCGAGACGACGGTCATGCAGAAGGACAGCACCTGGCACTATGCAAGCAGGGAGCACAATTGCTTTACTTAGCACTGCCGGTGCTCAAGATCAACTGCGTCGCTGCTCCGCGGGCCTTGGGTGGCAGCGTCGTTTGTCTCGGCAACTGCACTTGGCCGGCCGCGGTGTTGACCTGAGCCAAGTGGGAACTGCCCTGTCACAGCCTTAAAGCCTTCAGCACTATTCCGATGCCAAAGCGGGCTGTATGATTGAGCAAGTTAGGCTGCTACTACTATGGGCGGAAAGAAGCTATGCCTGGATCAAAGCTGGGGCCGCAGTGCTTGGGTGCAGGTCAGGAATCGGATAGCACGGTCCTACAGAGCCACGACGAGGAGCATTCGTTCCCACGCCACGTGGTTTTTCGAGATCCTGGATCGTACAGTGCTGACAAGTGGCCTGCGCAACGCCTTGGCTGACTGTCATCTTCCAGTATTCGTGGCTCGCTTGGTAGAGGAACTTCGATGCAGATTCAGACGAACTTCGATCTGGCTCAGCTTGCTGGGGCTCTCTGAAATTCAACACCTGAAACTATCTCTTGAAACCCTAAAAACCCTCTGACGAGCTGAAGTCGTAAGCCCGAAAGGCTGTGGCTCATGTCGGCAACTTCATCGGAGAGCTTTTCGACGCGACTGGTGAGCTTTGCCAGCCCTGCCTCAGCTCTCATTGCTAAGCCGGGCTGCAGGATTTGCCTTCCGCTTATGGATGCATTTAGAGATGCTTGCCAAAAGCCCGGACAGATACCACCAACGGCAACAACGTCTGAAGCCGGCGCTCCCAAGATCCTAAGCGCTACCTTTCACCCAAAATGTGGCCTCCATGTCTCTGAAGTCCTCGGACATCTCCTACAAGTGCCAAACAACTCGATGGCATCGGAGTTTCGACTTTACCGCCGCCCCGTCGGGTTGCAAGTTGCAGGGTTCGCAACTTCGCGTAGTTTAGGTACAGAATGGGGAGGGTGTGGGGTTTGCAAATTTCAGGGTTCACAGCTTGAGAGTTCAAGGGCTTTGTGTTTAGACCCGGAAGGTGTTAGCTCCGGCATGCGTAGAGGGTTCGTACTGTGCCTCGAGCGTTGAGAGGTTGCCGGGAGCCGAGCTCTGCGAGTCGGTCCGGGCATGCGGAACACAGAAGCTCCAAGCTGAACCTGTATACTTCCCACGACATCTTGGGTCAACAGCTGGGGCAACTCGAGAGCTGGCCTGGGAAAGACACATCCTGCAATACAGTCATGTGTGAATAACTGCAAATCCTAACATGGTTTTGTCAGTTTTGTCAGACTTTCCACGCCAAAGTTGTCGATGTAGCAACCCCACTCTGCGTTCTCGGTCCTCCATGCGAGAATGAACCTCGTGGCTCAGCTGCTGCGAACTTTGAGCCCGGAGGCCCTCCAGCAGACGATCCTGGTCACAGACAATTGGTCGGAATCGGATTTCCATGACGGCCCACTTCAAAGCTGTCGCCGGAATCTTCGAAGTGCTTCCGGCTACAGGGCCAAGAGTATTGAACGCAGTGTCGCCAGCCTGCGCATCGTTTGGGTCGATGGCGCTGCGCTGCTCGGCGACGGAGCTGGTGTCTTTGACCTCGCTCCGCGCGTCCTGGACGCAGGAGGAGGTGACCGCCAAACGAGCAATGTGTAAGCGGAGATGAAGATGCAGCACAGGAGAAGCAGGAAGGGGCAGAGCCCGGTGACCAACTGTGCCAAAGCTTCCATTGAAGTTTGGTCCTAGTATTTTGTAACTTATTGTCATATATACATATATAAACATTTTCCATTTCCAAGCGTTCAGAGGAGTACGCGGCCTAATTAACCATGCACAGAAGCTCCCTGACCCCCAGTGTGCACTGACACCACGCTTTGCAAGGTGCCGAGCAGAAATCTGGGG